>JARFIW010000488.1:2633159-2858159 GCA_036346225.1 Platerodrilus igneus | reverse complement strand
CGTGTCTCAGTAATTCCTTTCGACATATTACCTAGACGGAAGAAGGCTAATCCGAATAGGTCGCCTTTGATTTTAACTTTCTACATATCATCACTTCATGCAATACCTTTCCCTACAATACTTTAAAAGCATTCATTGAATTTGCCTTATCAATGGAATTTCTAAAGTAAAATGTCTTTCCCAAATACGACTCTATCACTGAGATGGCTTTCTTTCTTTTAGTTTCCTAATTTTATTACACTATACTTTACCTTATTCAACAATATCTTTCGAACACTGATTAAATTTCGGTCGAACTAAAAACAATTGTAGAATATATAGAACTTATCCCAAATACGACTTTATCGCTAGGGCGGCTGGATATATTTTCAAAATTTTATCTATTTATTACCTAGTTCATGAAAGTCCCAATAAAATACAACCCAAACTTGAGCTCTATTAGCATTAAATAATTACCGTAAGAACACAAGTACTTTCAAAAAACGTTTTACTTTATAACATTAAACGGACAGGTATTACGATTTTCCTAGTATTGCGAATATTGGTAGTTACATTCTGAAACCGATTTTTGGAAATTTCAACTTATCAATAAACAAATACACCATTTAATGCAACTTTGCATGCTGACATTCCATAGTTATTAAAATGCCAACTTATTGTTCACTTCTTAACTGGCACTACACCACATATAAAAAATCTGTAAGATTATCATGAACATCCTAATTAATCATTGAAAATGTTCTAATTTCAATTTTTTTACATTAGCATACTTAGAACTAAGCCAGCTTTGGTTCTAGACACTTTGTCACTATTCAAATCATTCAACAAAATAATAGTGCTAGCATTCTGCCAACCTCTTATGAAACAGTAGCTCCTTGACACAAAACAAAATCCAGAATATTTGTGAGGTGAACTTTTAAATTCCTCACCTCTTTCCGTAGTGATCATGACGTTAAATCCACGAACGTGCGATTGAGACAACCTTGCACTTGCAAGCGTTGTTTAAAAAAAAATAAGTTGCGGGTCGCGTTTTTTATATAGTGAAATTTATGTTCACATCTTGAAATTGTGTTGCTTTCAACTTCTGCACATTTTACTTGAACTTTACTTATTATTTTTGGGCGTAGTCGTCAATATATATCGGACCTTCCTTTTTGTAATGCATGCCAAACTTGGTCAGAATTCTGTTTTCACAATGTAACATACTTAATACTTAATTCGTACAATAGATACGTATAAGTCACGCACTTTCTTTGTGATCTGTATTGTGGTTGCAATATTGCATGATTTAAATATCCTCCATGGTCGGGACGGACGATAGCTGTCTAGTGTAAATTATTTTTGCACGGGAAGTGCATACCTGGCATCCTGTCACATTTACATCTAATGGAAATAGGGATGAGGATAGACATCTAGCGAAAAATATACATCGAGTGGAGGGTGGAAGGGAAGAGAGAGAAATACAAGAATTGTCACAGTGAAGGGAACTAAATAAGCGAATCATTAGAGTTGATGGAAAAAATCAGGAGATTGTAATTGGAGATAAGCAAGTGGATATACTATCTACTCGGTGTAATGCGGAGTTATTACAAGAACGTGAGTAGGAAAACAAGCAGTCGAGTATTCTCCTATTTATTTTGATCAACAGCGGCAGTCAAGTGTTATGTGTATCACAAAATTTCTTCAAGGAGGTTTAGAAGAGCAATCCACAAATCACTATTTTGCCAGTTAATGATACTGTTATCGTCGATGCGTTACGTAATAAAGGAAAAAAAGGTTAAGCAACAGGCGTGGATTGAAATTCGGGTAGATGATTGTATTTTTAGGTTAGGATGCGTGGTGGTGCCCTCATTAAATCAAAACGTTATATTAGGTTACCATTAGCTGACTCATCATAAAATAAAAATGTGCTTCAATTCGTGACATTGTATAAGTCATGCTCAAGAAATTAGATGTCACTAAGTTTCGATTAAGAAATATCGCAAAAAACGGAGTTTTGTGTAGCTCAAACCAGCGTACGAAAAGACAGTGTTCAAACTTTTGACGGTTCCGTGGAAAGAATGGAGACGGTTGCGGATAGAATAAAAAATTTCGTTGGGTGAAATGTGAGGGGACGTTGAGATAGATGAATTACGGAGAATGATTTTAGAATTATCGGAAGTGTTTTCCAATAAGATCGGTCAAATCAAGAATTACGTTCACAAAATTAAAATGAAAGACGAAACTCCAACTTTTATTAGGATTTGTCCTATTCCGCAGGTGTATTATTTCGAGGTCAAAAATCAGATAGAACGAATGGTTCAGTAAGGTGTTATTAAAGAACAACGAATCGAATTCGTTAGTCCTTTGATCGTATTTGAAAAAGAGGATCGCAGCCTTAGGGTGTATAGTGATTCACGGTTCTTAAATCGACAAATGGAGAAATACCACGTAATACCCCTCAACGCATGTGAATTGTCTTATAAAATTCTCCCCGGCGATTTCCTCAGTACACTGGATTTGTGTATATCTTATTAGCAGTGCCACCTTATGGATCCCATAAAAATATACGAGTATCAAATGCTGTCCTTTGGCTTGACAATACCTGTGGCCAGTTTTATTAGAACCATAAAATCAGGATTAGAAGAAGAGGCTGATGAACTTGTTATTCTTTATGTGGATGATCCGTAGATAATATCTGGTTATACCGAGCAGCACATTAATCAAGTTCGAGTTGTCCTGAAAAGATCACTTGAGCTACGCTTAAATTATATAAATAGAATATTGGACCAGTTAATCGAATTTTGTGGCTAATGAACTGTCCCGATATTCTTAGTGGTCCCTTGCTTTGATAGACAAACTAATCTCTATGTTTTTGAAATAAATGCTCTAAATAACAATACGTATCTCCGAGTAAGATTTTCAAAAATGTTGAATTTCTAAAATCAACTCAACTCAATGATGATGTGAGTACTAAAATCATACAATTATTAAGTCAAGAAAATTCCTCAGTTCGTACTCGTTAATGGTATGTTCTGTATGAATGCGTCCTTTTTAAGTGGGAAAATGAAAAGCTATTTGGGTTTTGTATGTACCCAAACCGAAATTGTACCGTTGGTGGGCGCTAGTCATGTTAATAATAGCCATTTGAGTTCAGAAAAATGTTACAAAAGTCTATGTTGCGATTTTTACTGGCCGAAAATGGGAGAAATAGTTAGTTGGATAGTCACTGGGTGCGATATTTGCCTGAAAATGAAGATCTCTTGAAAGTGTAACGGAGAAATGCTTCCCGTTTTATTTGAAGAACCCTTTCGTACGTTCATGTAGATTTGATGGAGGCGCCGTTTGTGTTTCGAAGCAGCTATTTGTATGTCTTGGATATTTTCAACAAATGGGCGTCTGTTCCGTTGGAAAACCTGCGCGTGTGTCCTTTATGAGGTGTTTTTTGGACTATTTTAATAACGCAATGAGTTTCAATTTGGCAATAGACAATATTTGAGCAAATGAAAGAGCAAGGAGTTGTGGTAAATCACGCGTCAATTTATTTCCCGCAAGGAAACATGGTCGAACCAGCAACTCTAGATATGTCAATTAATTCGGACGTTTTGTTTCTCCCAACACCACTTTAATGCCGTAATTAGATCCCAACAAACTAGTAGATAAGACCACTTATGCATAAGATGACTTTCCATCAAATTTTCACGACCATAACATAAAAGTTGGATTTGATTTATGCGGTGGTCTGCGACCAGTTATACAAACTATTTGCAACAGCAGAATGTGTCAAAATTATGCTATCAGAATCGGTTACTTTGAATGTAGGAAGTTCTGCAATTTTCAGTTGGAATTTACAATTAGACAATTTGCCGAAAAAGTCGCAAACGAGATCCAATGCTTTAACTATAGGAGGAGATGCTTTAAAATTATAGATGGATTATGAATTCAAATTGAGACTGACAGTCGATTTATCTAATAAAGGTGTATGTGTGGTAAATCAATTTTAAGAAGAAAATTTATATAATATGGAAAAAAGCTAAATACCGAAATGTTATTGGTTTGAACGAATAAGATTGCTTCACGCTTTTAAACATGCGGGAATTAGTATGTTATAAAGGGAAGAGTTGAAGTGTAGAAGCTTTTCAGAATTTTACGAAAAATTTGTGGGTGTCATCAAAGTGTAAGTGGAAATACGACAGATGAGGAACGGATTCAAATATTATTAGAAGTTGAAGCACGTGAGAGCAATTTTTTGTTTAATGATAGAAGCAAAGCAAACTGCTTGATAGTATTGGAAATGATTACGTTACTACAACCAATATGTAGACTTTGTGAGGAATAGAGTGATTGCTTACTCAATTGTTTAGAGATTTAGTTATCCCAGATTCACCTGATTCCGATTAACACAGTGGATGTTAGTTAAGAATACATGAACGTATTTAATAAAAGTATATTTCTTGATAAAGTTTGTTCTACTGATTTGTAACCTCAACACCAGTAATAATTATTATTAATATATTTTCCAATTTTTTTTTTATTCTTAGATTTAAGGTGGTAGTTTTATTGACAGAAAATGATGACTATATTTAAATCGACGGCAAAAAAGGTGAGGTAATTAAAAGAGTTAAACCTCAAATTATTTGATTTAAAAGTAGCTGTTGATCGATGCAGACGTCATGAGTGGCCTTTTTGAAGTTATGTCTTAGTGTAAATCTCAATAACATTTGGGGTTAGGTGCCTTTAAGTTAATCTCTAATCTGCAAGCTGTTTCTTATTCATCCAGAATTTTTTTCAGGTTTAAATCCACTTTTAGGTTGATTTTTAAATTAAAATAGGATTAGTGTATTTAATATTACAAAGAAATGTACAAGTACATATATCGATTAATTCAGTGGTCTAGTAGGTAGAGCATTAGCATTGCATGCAGGCGGTTCGGGTTCGAATCCAGCTTCAAATAAAATATTTTCTCTAAGAACTGCGTGATGCAGCAAGGTGGAAATGTATATACAGGTTAGAGCAAAAGTGGGTATATACAGAGTAAGTTTGAAACGACGGCTCAAGAAAAATGTGGTAGTGTTAGTCACGTAAAAAATATCAAAGTGACAACTGCGGAGGTGGAGGTGGAGGTGGAGGCGGAGGTGGAGGTGGAGGTGGCGGTGTAGGTGGCGGTGGAGGTGGAGGTGGAGGTGGAGGTGCAGGTAGAGGTGGAGGCGGAGGTGGAGGTGGAGGCGGAGGTGGAGGTGGAGGCGGAAGTTGAGGTGAAGGGGTCGGTGATGGGGACCGGGGCGGAGGCGAAGCGGAGGCGGAGGTGGGGGTGGAAAGTAGAAAGTGGTGAAGCGGAAGGTGTGAGTTTGTAGGTGAGAGGTGGGCGGTGTGTGATGGGAAGTGGTGAGACGAGAGATATGAGGTGTGAGCTGGATTGTGGAAGGTGTGAAGTAAATTGAGAGGTGGGATGCTTGGAGTGGTGGGAATGGTTATATCGTTATATAAAATATAAACTTTTATGCAATAAACATTTCACATACCACTCAGGTTTATTCTTTTTTCACAGTTTTCTTAGAGGTGACTTTTATTTTAGAGTCATGAATTCCTTCTCCTCTCTGGCGTTTGTTTGCGCAAACTGTTTTGCCACATTCAAGTGGAGAGACAATTAGTCCAGACACTCAAAGACTGTACATGCTTGGGTTGCAGAAAAACGTGGCGTATCCGCAAGCTGGAGTGAGCTGTTAACTTGTATAGCTTGTAATTATAAGTTTAGTAGAAAGGATGGTTTTAGCCGACATCGTGTTACCATTCAGACTGTCGAGTGTACAGCAATTCCTTCTAAACTTATAGTTACACCTGCAGGGGCGTTTACAACCACTGCATCATATGAGAGCGAATCGTAACCTATAGATATCGCCACTAAGCACGCCAAAGAGATCTTTAATTCAAGGTAATTATCAACCTACTTGATTAGGAAATGCCGTAAAACAACTATATAATAGACAGTTTTAATAAATACTTTGCATAAATTAGTTCACGGGAAACATTCGCCATCACTTTGACTAAACAACATCCGGCTTGGCAAATGCAAAAGGTGTGAGTGAGGTGTAGCGGTGAAGATCTATATATGCTAAAACTCACGCCATTTTTCCTGTCTAGACTTGCATATTACACCAGTTAACATATTAAAGAACTGCGCACGCGTGACCGCGTGATAAGGGGGTCGTCCCCGGACCATTAGTTGTCAAAAAATCGTCAATCTAATCAAAATTACAATTAGAAAAATGGATTTTTTTGATGTTGACGTTACAAATGATGTAGAGTGCAGCAATTAAGTCTCGATGTAGGTAAGACCACCAATGCATTAGATGTCTTCACATCAAATTTTCACGACCATAACGGGGAAGTTGGGTTTGATTTATACGGTGGTCCGCAATCAGCCATACAAACTATTTGCAACAGCAAAATGTGTCAAAATTATGCTATCAAAATGGGTTATTTTGAATGTAGGAAGTTCCGCAATTTTCAGTTGGAATTTGGAGTCAGACAGTTTGCCCAAAAAGTAGCAAACGAGATTGAATGGGTAAACCCTAGGAATAGATGCTGTAGAATTACAGCTGGATTATGAATTCAAATTGAAATTGGCAGTCGATCTATCGAATAGAAGTGTATGTGTGGTAAATCAATTTCAAGAAGAAAATTCATATAATATGGAAATTGCTAAATACCAAAATGTTATTGGTTTGAGCGAATAGGAGTGCTTCACGCTATTAAACATGCGGGAATTAGTATGTTATATAATGGATGAGTTGAAGTGTAGAAGCTTTCCAGAATTTTAGGAAAAATTTGTTGGTGTAATAAAAGTGTAAGTAGAAATATAACAGATGAAGAACGGATTCAAATAATATTAGAAGTTGAAGCACGTGCGAGCAATTATTTGTTTAATGATAGAAGCAAAGTTAACTGCTTGATGGTGTTGGAAATGATTACGTTACTACAACCAATACGTAGACGTTGTGAGGAATGGCGTGATCGCGTACTCAATTGTTTAGGAATTTGGCTATTTCAGATTTACCTGATTTCGGTTAGCACAGTGGATGTTAGTTAAGAATACATGTATATATTTAATAAAATTATATTTCTTGATAAAGTTTGTTTTACTTATTTGTAAGGTCAATGCCAGCAATAATTATTGTTAATAAATCTTCCAAATTTTTTTGTTTTTATTCTTAGGTTTGAGATGGTATTCTTATTGACAGAAAATTATGCGTGTAATTAAATCGACGACAAAAAAGGTGGGGTAATTAAAAGAAAGTTAAACCTCAAATTATTTGAATTAAAAGTCTATGTTGATTGATGCAGACGTCAAGTGCGGTCTTTTTGGAGTTGTGTCTTAGTGGTGCTCGTTAATAAAAATAAACAGGATAAATCTCGATAACATTTGGGGCTCGGTGCTTTTAAGTTAATCTCTAATCTGCAAGTTGTTCCTTATTCATCCTGAAATTTTTTCAGACTTAAATCCACTCTTAGGTTGATCTTTAAATTTTAATGGGATTAGTGTGTTTAACAATACTAAGAGATATATAAGTATATATATATATATATATATATATATATATATATATATATTGAAATTAATAAGATGAAATAATAACTTAGACTTTTTAAGTAAAGCCCAAATGATCATTTCAAATCGAGCTAGTAATTGAAAGAAGGAAAATATAAGGCCTTGGACAGGATTTGAACCTGCATCTCAGTTTTGCCGGAACTGTGCGTTATCCAATTACGCTACCGAGGCCGATGGCTATAATTGGAAAATTTACAAATCCAAATCGTGTACAAGTACCATATATAAACCTAACTTTCAATTACGTTTAGCATTTTTGTCAATCATATCTGAAATTGTCAAGTTTCTGACTTATGTCAGATATAGACAGGAAGCACCGCTTAAAATCACGGCTATAAGCCAAGTATTAATATATATAATATTATAATTGTTTTTACACAAGGTAAGTTGATAAATACTTACGTATTGAAATTAATAAGATGAAATAATAACTTAGACTTTTTAAGTAAAGCCCAAATGATCATTTCATCTTATTAATTTCAATACGTAAGTATTTATCAACTTACCTTGTGTAAAAACCAATTATAATATTTATATATTAATACTGGCTTATAGCCGTGATTTTGAGCGGTGCTTCCTGTCTATATCTGACATAAGTCAGAAACTTGACAATTTCAGATATGATTGACAAAATGCTAAACGTAATTGAAAGTTAGGTTTATATATGGTACTTGTACACGATTTGGATTTGTAAATTTTCCAATTATAGCCATCGGCCTCGGTAGCGTAATTGGATAACGCACGGTTCCGGCAAAACTGAGATGCAGGTTCAAATCCTGTCCAAGGCCTTATATTTTCCTTCTTTCAATTACTAGCTCGATTTGAAATGATCATTTGGGCTTTACTTAAAAAGTCTAAGTTATTATTTCATCTTATTAATTTCAATACGTAAGTATTTATCAACTTACCTTGTGTAAAAAACTAATTATAATATTTATATATATATATATATATAAAATAATTCAATATATATATATATATATATATATATATATATATCGATTAATCCGGTGGTCCAGTAGGTAGAGCCTTTGCTTTTATGCAAGCGGCCCGGGTTTGAATCCCGCTTCAAATAAAATATTTTCTCTAAGAACTGCGTGATGCAGCAAGGTAGAAATGTATATACAGGTTGGAGCAATAGTGGGTATATACAGAGTAAGTCAGAAACGACGACGCAAGAAACATGTAGTAGTGTTCGTCACGTAAGAAAAAATATCAAAGTGACAACTGCGGACGTGGAGGTGGGGTGGAAGTGGAAGTGGAGGTGGTGGTGTAGGTGGAGGTGGAGGTAAAGATGTTGGTGGTGGACACTAGGGCGGAGGCGGAAGAGTTGGCGTAGCGGAGGCGGAGGTGGGGGTGGTTAGTAGAAGTGGTCAAGCGGGAGGTGTGAGTTAGTAGGTGAGAGGTGGACGGTGTGTGATGGGAAGTGGTGAAACGAGAGATATGAGGTGTGAGCTGGATGGTGGAAGGTGTGAAGTAAATTGAGAGGTGGGATGCTTGGAGTGGTGGAAATGGTGAGGTAGAAGTGGGAGGTGGAAAGTGGTGAGGTGGGCGGTGTGAGGTCTGTGGCGGATGGTGTGAGGTGTGAGTTGTGAGGTGGATGGATTGAGAGGTGAGAGGGGTGAGGTAGATGCTTTGAGAGCTGGGAGATGAGGGGTGTTAAGCGGAGAGCTGAGAGATGTGTAGATTTAGGTGGGAAATAGATAATGGTGAGAGGAAGGTGAAAGGTGGGAGGTGAAAGGGAAAGTGGTGGGTAGTGTAAAAAGTGGTCAAGATGGGTATAGACTTGTGATAATTCCTCTACTTACAAATACTTCTGCTTGATCAGTCGTGCTACGCGTGCTTGACGGATCAGACTGCAAACATTGTTGCTAATTTTCAGTTGTTTGTGTGCAGTGAATATTCCATAAAATAATCTTGTACCGTCAATGAAAAACTATTTTGTGGCTTTGGTTGTAATACGTAGCTGTTCCTATTTGTCCATTAAAGTTTCTTTAAAATTAATTTATTCACAACCCGACGAGATCAAATTTTCTACAACTACTTATAACGCATTCCAATAATATACATCAATATAAATAAGAAAGAACACCCTCAAATACAATGGGCAAAAGTATATATGAAGCGTCATCCAGTGTCCTCCACGAGCAATCGGCCGTGAAGGTAAAGAAGTTCTTCAAATTTATATCGCAACAATTACCAAAAATAGCTATACAAGTGTCATGTATTAATGTTTCGTTCTAGTTACTTTATTATCTATTGCGCACGTGTGCGATACATTGCGCAGTACCAACATGGACGCGACCGTGAATACACGCATCGCTCGTAACCTTACATTTTATGTATCGTTTTATGTAATTGTATAAATACATGTTAATTGTAACAATTCATTATCGTAATATATCTATTTGCATATCACATAATAATACTGCTTTTTCGTAGTGTTTGTGTCTTAACAAATAACAAACTATCACCTGGTGACAGCGGTAAATGCGTGCAGATAGAGGTTTTTATAACCTGCCGGCTCAGGTTATCGTAACGTTCGTGTAGCCATTTCAAGTTGTTTCTTATTCACTGCAACACAATCTCCGATTGTTACAATTTGTATAATATTATCAAAATAACAGTACGGTTTAGCAATATTTGGTTATCTTATCACACGGTGTACTATCATGTCGGATCAAAGCCGGGTACCGGATCAGCTACAGTTTAGCGGTGACCTTGCCAATAACTGGAAAATTTGGAGGCAATAATTCGAATTGTATCTTGTTGCAAGTGGTAAAAGTGATAAGAAAGACCCGGTAAAACTTGCGATGCTACTTAATTTGCTTGGAGATGAAGCTATTAATGTGTACAACACATTTGAATATGCTGAGGACGAAGACAAACAAAAGTTGCAAGTTATACTTGATAAGTTTAACACATATTGCAATCCTACGACTAATCTTGTGTATGAACATTTTAAGTTTTTCAAACAGGAACAATTAGTCGATGAATCAATAGATCAATTTATAACTGCTTTTCGTAAATTAGGGTCATCGTGCGATTTTAAAGAAAAAGACGTTTTATTACGCGACAGAATTGTTTTGGGCGTTCAAGATGCACGAATACAAGAAAAACTTTTGCAATATCCTGATTTAAATTTAACTCAGTGCATTGACATTTGTCGGGCAATGGAATCCAGCGTAATAACACAAAAAGAAATATCCAAAAGTTCAGCTGCAGTAAGTGCGGTAAAACATATCGTTACAAATAGTGCTTGTAATAGTAGTGCATCACAACAAAGAGGCCAACAAAATCATGCAAGAAATCAAGATTACGGATACCACTTTACTAGAGGTGAATGTGAAGGTAGTAGTACTAGCTGGGGATATCAAAATAAAGGTAATAAAAGCTGTAAGAATTGTGGTATGAAACACGAAAAAGGTAACTGCCCTGCATTCAATAGTGTATGCAGCTTTTGTAGGAAAAAAGGGCATTACCGTCGCTCTTGTCGCAGTAGACAATTTAGTAATGTGCATGAAATTACGGAAGATTTTCCGGAAAATTTTCGGGAATGCATGGAATATGAAAGAGAATCTGAAAATAACTCAAATCAAATTGTGTGGGCAATCACGCGTTTAGACCTTAATACAGTTGACTGGCTGGAAGAAATTTTATTTTCGGGTATTAAAATAAGATCTAAAATTGATACGGGGAGCCAGGTCAGTACTCTGAATATTGCCGACTTCAATGCATTACAGATACCTCGCGAAAGACTCTTAGATTCTTCATCAGTGCTCATTTCATATTCAGGCCATGAAATAAACGTTATAGGACAAATAAGTTTAAGCTGCTGTTTCAATAATAATTCTAAAACAATTATGTTTCACGTTTTAGATTTATATAAACATTGTTCAATATTGGGCCTTTCTGCCTTGCAAGAACTAGGTATTATACCAAACAACAAGATTTATACTTTAAACCAGTCTGCAAATCAAACTCGTACTCGAGAGATTTTAAATGATTTTCAGTCGGTTTTTTCTGGTATTGGAAGGATTAACAAACCGTGTTCCATAACCTTATCTGAGAATTCGGTACCTTCTATTAGTGCTGCACGAAAGATTCCACTTGCTATTAGAAATAAGGTGAAACAAAAGCTTGATCAAATGGTTGCAGAAAACTT
Organism: Platerodrilus igneus; assembly: GCA_036346225.1. Lineage (NCBI taxonomy): Eukaryota > Metazoa > Arthropoda > Insecta > Coleoptera > Lycidae > Platerodrilus > Platerodrilus igneus. The sequence goes on along the minus strand of JARFIW010000488.1, from coordinate 2,846,406 downwards.
AATTGTACCGGTCACTGAGCAAACGGATTGGGTTCATCCTATAGTTGTAGTGCCCAAAAATAAGGACGATATTCGAATATGCATGGATCTACGTAACTTAAATAAATTTGTAAAAAGGGAAGTTTTTGAAATACCTACTCAAGATGTCTTCTTTTCCCAGTTAGCTGGTGCCACAGTGTTCAGTTTACTTGACGCTTCTTCGGAATTTTTACAACTTCCCTTAACTCACGAAAGTTCGTTATTATGCACAATAGCAACTTGTTTTGGAAGGTACCGTTATCTTCGATTACCTTATGGGATATCATGCGCGCCAGAAATGTTCCAACGATGCATATTTGAAATTCTAGAAGGCGTTAACGGCGCGATTTCATATTTTGATGACATTCTGGTGTACGGAAAGAATGTTGAGGAGCATGATAAAAATTTATTAATTGTTTTAGATAAACTTAAAAATAGCGGAATGACCTTAAATAAAGAAAAATCTCAATTTTGTGTTAGTAAAGTTCGATTTTTGGGGCATTTCGTTAGTAGTGAGGGAATTTCTCCTAACGAAACTAAAATACACGCAATTCGGGACATGCAGTCCCCAAAAAACAAAAAGGATTTACAACGATTCTTGGGCATGATTGTGTACTTATCCAAGTTTATACCAAATTTATCCAACGAAACTGGGGTACTTCGAAAATTACTTGCTAATAATGTTGAATGGTTGTGGACTTCAAACGAGGAACAATCGTTTAATCGATTGAAACTTTTAGTTTCTACAGCAACAACGCTTTCGTATTTTAATCCTAAGGCGGAAACTACCTTGTCGGTAGACGCTAGTCCCTATGGCCTAGGTGCTGTTTTGTGGCAAAATAACAAACCTATTGAATTTGCTAGTGTATCGCTGACAACCACACAACAACGATATAACCATATAGAAAAGAATTATTGGCTATCGTTTTGGGTGCGAAAGATTTAATTACTATTTATACGGATTACAGAATTTTAAAATCGAAACCGATCATAGACCTCTTTTAGGACTACTTAAAAAGCCGCTTGATGAAATGTCGCCTCGCATTTTAAGGTTGTCTCTTAAGCTTTTAAAATATCGTTTTACTTTAAATCATGTACCAGGCAAACAGCTTCAAGTGCCCGATGCACTTAGTCGGGAACCAACAAAAGAAAAAATTTCAACTAATTACTTGGATTGTGGCTTAAAAGTATTTTCTATTCTTGCAGTTAGATCTGAAACAGAACAAAGAATTCAAATAGCTATTGATAATGATCAAACCTTACAAAAAATTAAACCGTATGTCATGCCTCAACATAAAAAATATGTTCCACCTGAAATTAAAAATTTTGGTCGGTAAGAAATGACATTTTTCTGCATAGAACATGCTATTTTTTAACAAACGTCTAATCCTCCCCAAAAGTTTACAGTCTGAATTTCTGGCATTGATACATAAGCACCATCAAGGTGTTATTTCCTGCAAAAAGTTAGCTGAGGAATCAATCTACTATCCGGGATGGTCATCAGATCTAGAAAAAATAGTACTTACGTGTCCTACATGTCAAATGTATTATAAATCCAACACAAGAGAACCACTAACTCCACATGAAATTCCTGATTTGCCATGGCAAAAAATCGGAATTGATTTCAAATCTTTTCAAAATCAAGATTTTCTGGTTGTAGTAGACTATTTCAGCAAATTTTCTGTAGTAAATAAGCTGGTAAACAAAACTGCATCTACTGTTATTTCTGCATTAAAAAATATTGTTATTATTAATGGAATCCCTCTAGAAATTTGCACAGACAATGGGCCTCCTTTTAATTCTCGCGAATTTTATGAATTCTCAGAAAAATATGATATAAAATTGACCACCTCCAGCCCTTACTACCCACGTTCAAACGGCATGATAGAACTAAATATTCAAACTGTTAAGGGCTTATTAACGAAGGGCTTACAAGACGGTATTGACCCCTTCTTATCTATCCTCAACTATAATATCACCCCCAAACAAGATTTACCACCTCCTTGTAATCTTTTAATGGGACGCAAGTTGCGTTCAACTTTTCCTCTAAGTTTTTATCTACTCAAACCATTATTTCCATTAGAGGGAACCTCAAATCAGCTTAAAATATTACAAGATAAACAAAAGGCTTATTATGATAAGTCAACCAAAAAATTACCTCCGCTTGCACCTGGTCAAGCCGTACTAGTTCAAGATGGAATCCGCAAATGGAAACCAGGTACTGTTATTTCTGAATCTGGGATAAACGATTATTCTATAAAAATCGGAGAAGGTGAATACCGTAGAAATCGACAGTCTCTTAGACATTTCCGTCAGCCACTCCCTACTCACGCAAAAGAAGAAATCGAGGAAGAAAGAGTGCGCCCAAGTGAAACAATAGCAGTTACAGAAAAAACTCGCTTAAGTGAAACAATACCATTTCGAGATACTAAAATTATCGGGGAAAAAAATGTTATAACTAGATACGGTAGGGTTGTCAAAGCTCCTATTAAATTTACATGTTAAACTGTGTATTTTATTACATGTTTATGATAGTTTTTAGTTAAAAAAAAAGGGCGTGTCATGTATTAATGTTTCGTTCTAGTTACTATATTATCTATTGCGCACGTGTGCGATACATTGTGCAGTACCAACATGGACGCGACCGTGAATACACGCATCGCTCGTAACCTTACATTTTATGAATCGTTTTATGTAATTGTATAAATACATGTTAATTGTAACAATTCATTATCGTAATATATCTATTTGCATATCACATAATAATACTGCCTTTTCGTAGTGTTTGTGTCTTAGCAAATAACAAACTATCACAAGTACGTCCTGAATTTAGGAATAATTTTTATCTTCATTATTATTTAATATGCATGTTGTAAGAAAGAACGTTGCTACAGGATGATTTGTTATTAAAATATTAAATATGTTTATAGCGTATTCAAGAGAAGGATGTGTTCGTAGGGTAATTTTTGGAAACTACTTCTTTTTTACCTTTGTGAATATATTTTTTTAAAAAGGATTGGCTACTATTGGGTGCCTAAAATTTAAAAACACAACTGAATAAAACTCTAATCAAATTGCCGTTCTGCTGTCCAACGTATTGGTAACTATTCTTTGATCTAGGAATTAGAAAGGAAGTGTGTCTAAGTTATGAACACCCACCCATACGCTCCATACACTCATCAAACACGTTGCGCGAAATGCTGGTATACCATTTCCCCTACTAACTTGTAATTTATGATGGGTATCTTATAATTTTGTACCTTCTGCAATGAATACAATTGGGTCCTACATGTTGTGGTTTCCGTCTATAAAATCCATAACCAAAGCAGTAGAAATAATTGTGAAAAATAATACCCCTTAATTCAAGTTAGTCACTTACAGGTTTATTCAATGAAATGCTTCGGGAAATATTGCAATCGTTCATGTACAATATCCTTGTTATATATTCGACCTTTAGTGGAATGTTGCGGTCTCAAGGTAGTCTGGGTAGAGTCACCGGCCTCTTATGCTGTTAACTGCAATCTGATTGTTCCACTTTGCGTGTCAAGTTATATATTGTAACATACTTAATTGGTGCATTGTACTGGATCAATGCAACATACACTTATTAATATGATAGAAAACAAATTTATGTATAAGAGTTCGGCAACTATTTTTCTGAGGAAGAAGCTATAAACATTATTATAATTTGGATATTTGGTTGATAGCAAATATTTTGTTATAAATTTTATAAAGTCTATGCTAGATCATTGCGTTTATATCAACACCAAGCGCACCTTGTAAACGAATTCGAAAGCGTTACCGAATCTGCATTTTTGTACCTTGCTTTTCATTGATGCTCTACTTTTCTACCACTACACGTAAAACACATATTAGCGATACTTAACAAACATGACCAGGGTCTATTTTTGGGTACCGTGCCGCTCTGGCCAAAATATTTTTGCCGCTTTATCCGAATGTTTAATATACATATATGTTTCCTGAATGTAAAGATGATATCCTATTAAAAATTAATACTTTGCTTATAAATTTTAGAACCTAAGGCAAAAAAATCATGTATTGCAATTGCATCTATAGGAAGCTATACTCGTTCTCTTCGTTTTTTGAGTATAGAAAATTGGTCAGCAATACTGCCTGCATCTAGTTTGTTTAAAATATCATTTTCAATGTTTAGTATATTCAAACTATTTAAATGTAATTGAGGTAAACAGCTTATTAAATATTTTTTTACACGTTTCAGAACTGAAAAACTTCTTTCACCACTTGAATTTGATATAGGTGTGATAATATTTGGAAATGTTAATATTTAGGACTTGTTCTTAATAACGTCTTTAAAAAGCACCATTGCTGTCAATCCAATTTGTCTTTCCAAAGTAAATAAATAGTCTCAGAACTTCTTTAAAATGAATGCATTTTTTACCAAGATTGTATTGATATCACTGGAGTATATATTTACCAACTCATCGGCTGCATTTCTTATAAGGTCTGTTTCCATTTTCAAAAGATTGGCCAATAATTCATAGTTTTGACAAAAGCTGGAGTATGCTGAATATCGTTTATTAATTACGGATATTATCTGATCTAGAAGAAGATTGAAATATTCGTATTCCATTTTTTGTTTAATATCGAATTCAACTTTATTGTATACTTCGCCACGTGGCAGTTTATGAAAATGCTACAACGTACTATATGCCAACTGAAGGTGTCTATGCTTTTGTATAGTTGTAAAAAAACCCTCTGGAGTAGGTCTGGATAGCAGGCGTTACCCTTTCATAATATGATACGACTGAAATAACAAAAAGACTTAAATGTTTAAATTAAAATTTGGTTAAGAGAAGAAAATTGAATGTTGTAACTTAATCTAATGCACACACGAGTTATATACTCCTTACACACATAGGCACATGCGTTCTTATGTATATGAGTGTATAAACGGCTGCGTGGACATGTCATTATATATGTATGCGAATGCTAGCGTGCATGCGTTCGTTCATGCGCACACGGTACGTACATGCGGTGGTTTTGAATGCATTTTTATTTCACAATATTAGTTGATCTATGCCTGAAGACTTAAACGTAGAGACAAGAGCACTTAAAATAATAAAAACATTCATTTCGGGTAATTGGGGCAAACTTCAGTACATGGAAATAGCTGTATCTAATGTGTGCGATATTTTGTAGGTAATAATTATTTTTAAGTTCTAATATATACCTCACATATACACACTCTTTAAAATTAATATATTTTCTCCTAGCGCATAATATGGAAAAAGCAGCGTGATGGGCAATGCATTTAGTATACCAAATGAGGTAGAGACACTTGTGTCTCTCTAAAACAGGCTTTAGAAAATTATACGGTGTTGAGGTTGAGGAGATGAACGGTTTTAGGCAACACACGATCGTGAGCATGCGCACTTACTTATGGATAGGCATGTACACGTGAACGGGTAAGCGTGTACTTGTTATGTAATGCATACTCCCGCGCACGCTTGTTGGCTGAAACCCTTGTGCGTTATTTAAATAAACATTACGTAGTAACAAAGAGTACTAATTTTAGTTAAATAAAGGAGCTTTTAGTCGAAAGCATTCTTAAAATTTTGAAAGCTTTGGTAGTTTAAATTTAATAACGTTGCTATTTCAATATAATATTAAATTATGATGGAGGTATTAAAATAATGAAGCACAGTTTACTATACTCAAATAGTAATAAAGATCGGGCTTTATATCCCTTCGTATTGAATTTAGAAAATTTACAGGCTAGGCCATCTGTAAATAAGAGGCCATGTTAGTTTTTGTTGACATTCACACAAGCACAAAAATCGGATCGATACACCCCAATAGTTATATACTCAAATTATTGCCATAAAAGATGTGCTGAGGACACAAACAGATAATACAGCTTCGGCACCAAATGTAATAGCGTGCGAATAAGATTACCGTTCACACAGACAGAATGACATTGGTTTGGAAAATCAATCAGCTTAAACACACTTTCCCGTTTAAACAAGAGATCGTTCAATAACCCTGGGGTGTTGAAACTTATGAAATCCACGGATAATAATAAGTGGGGATCAGTTCGGATAAGATTATCAACCCACACCAGCAGTCTGTCAAAACCACAACAGGTTGGAATTTTATCTGTGAGGAGTTCTGCTGTCGTAGTGGTTGGAGTTTTGAAGGTATGAAACCAAAACAATTGTAGGTCAATCGAATTATAACCATTATATGCTGTTTGTTGTGTCTAAAAATTGAAATTGATTGTTAGTATTGAAACCTGTGGTGCTTATCCTTACAATGAATTATTAATTTTGGTTCACGCTTCCGTACATTTAAAGTGTATTGCATCGAATTTGTATGCACAAAAACCGTTAGTTTAGAAGAAAGCTATCCTGTAAAAATTAGATTGATTAATTTTCGACGAAGTTGTGTTATTAATAATCTTAAGCTTCCTAGCTAACCAAATTAGGGTAGAAGACAATTGTTGTTCATTCTGTTGTTGCTAGTTTTGTTTTGAAAATCCTGTTATAATATACACGATGTTGAGTTTTTCTCTCCCTCTGTTTATTTTAAAATTAATTGGAGGTAAAAATATTTTAATCTAGGTTTAATGAACCTCTAACAGCAGTAAGAACTGCTGAAGTAGGTACTTGAGACGCCCACCTTTTGAGTTGGCTTGTTTTAATTTTCGGTTCTATCCTGATGGGTTGGCGCTCAAAGGCTTTATATACGAGTAAATAAGAAGTTTAACAATCTTCCTATGTACGCGTACGTATCTACTAGAAGAGTTATAATTTATATACCCCTAACAATTTTGCATTTGCGTTTATAGAATCCATCCCATACCATTGAAAGCTAGCCTAAGCTCTATTTTGCTGTTACGCACACTACCCTTGTAAAGTAAAATTAATTCAGCAGCGTAACGCAAATTCAGCGCGCAATAAGACGCACGTACAGGCAAGCACACGTGCGTGTGTATGTATGCATCTATTTTTGTGTTTATGTAGATATAATGTGAGGAACTAGTTTATTGGTTTAGTTTGTAATAGAAAATTGATTGGCGTTTGAAGGTTTTTAATCGCAAAACCTATAGTTGTTGAACCCGCAAATGTGGTTTAAAAATATTCATTTATTTTAATTGTAATGAAGAGAACAGAGCTTATAGTACGAACAACCACTTATAGTATCCAAATTCTAGTGTTATAATCACTACTAGAGGTATCAGTTTTTTTCCCTCCATATATAACACAAGTATTTTGCGTATCGAAAATCAATTAGTAGTAAGAACAAATTCGGATAGAATATACTCACAAATCTAGAGAAATTATTCACATTTTTGTATTCATTAAAACTGTGTGCCGTCCTGCTTAAAAGATACATAGATACGCTGACTTAAAATCATGGAATAGGGTTTATTTATTTTCAAGCAAGGATACAAAACAGATAATTGGTTATGCATGATTCATCGATTTGTATCATATTTTGCTAACCCGGGGTTCAAATAAGGCTTAATGAACTAATACAGAGCAAATAGCGGGTCATTATTTTCAGAGTAGGGTAAGTTTCAAATATACAAATACGCTGAAAGGATTTACTGCCATTTCAGTATATTTATGTTGTTTTTAATGTCATAAACGTAGGATGCAAATGAATATGTTTTTCTGGGAAACGCGAATATAATTCAGTTGCTGATTTACCCTATTTATCACATAGATTCTATGCTCCTGTTATTAGTGTAAATGTTAGAGGATTTAAGAATATCGATATACCGGACTAATTAAATGCTAATATCTAAATGTTTGGAAAGTGATTCAAGTATATAGATCTTTCTTTAGAAGTAGGTTAAAACAAACTAAACAATAATTATAGAGATAAGAAGGCTTTTTAGTCAAGAAATTGTCTGTGGTTCTTATAATTTCAATAATGAGTTCAGCTATCCAAGATAGTTACAAGCCTTTAAATTTAGGTCATGAAGAATTTCCAAAAAGCTTAAATCATTCTGAACGCATTTCTTAAGAATCAAAATGGAATGAATTGTAGTCTGTCTAAAATTAGCAATACATTAACGACAACATTTGCTACCGTTTCTATGATAAAAAGAAAAATGGTTTGAAATTATACCAAAGCAAAATTGTTGATTATTTTTATAATTACAAATTTTAGTTATATCGTAACCTATATTTTTCATTTGTGTAACGCTTTGTCGTTACGGGAAATAAAAACCAATATTAAAAAAGTGAAAATTAATCTTGCATGGGCTAAATTATGATTGATGCGTCCTGTATAAGGGATTTCTTAATCAAGCATACTTCAATTCTTTTAGTTTTGAAAAATGTAATTTCAATAAGGGCAGTTAGTATAATTAAAGCAATAAACTCGAACCACGAAATAAGGAAGTTGTTTATCATAAAATACACATTAGGATGGAACTTAGGTTCATATTGTCTTTTAAACAGCTAAAGGGGTAAACAAAATATTTATTTCAATTAATTTTTATAGTGTGGTAATATCAATTTAAAAATGCTTAGAATAATGAAATAACAGTAAATTTATTAACATACATTGTAACTATTTTTTTCTCTCTTTAATTGGCTCCGCTAGCCTCACGCATGGGTGCTAGTGAAACAAACTTACTAGAACTACTAAAACACCAGCCCCACATTTGGTGTCAGTAAAACGAAGTCTTCCGACGTAACTAGGGGTCTATTCCTTGGGTAGAGCTATGAGCAATGGGGGGGTAAGTCGAAATCTGTTGGGGGTCACACTCAAACTAAAACAAATAGGCGCCACCAAGTCCAGATTGATTCATGTTAAAAGCATAGCATATTTCTAAGGGCGGACGTGGAGACCCAAAGAAAAAAGGATCGCCTTCGGTGACAAAAACCTGTCTTAACAGAATAAGACGCTGTTCCTGTAAGAAAGAATAATAATTAAGTCAACAAAGAAAATGGGAACACTGTTTGTGTCCCTCAAATATGCCTAAAAAAATAAAAGAATATTTTCTACATAAGGGTGGCATCAAAATTCAACTCTTATTGCCTTTTTGGGTTGCTAGGTTTGATCACACTTGATCAAAATAAAAACTTTAAACTTAGGTTAATAATTTACTAGAAAGAATTCCTTTAACTTTAAATAAAATTGAATGCAACAAAATTAAATAATTACTTGTAGTAGTTTGGAAATTTAAGATAAGGTTTATCAATCTGTTTCTAGATCAAGAATATTACAACAGAGTGTAACTTGTTACATTAATAGTTTTAACCCATTCAGATCTGATTAGGTCTATTACATTGTCAAAATTAAAATACAAAATATTCTCGTTAAGTTACATGTGCTAATTTCAGTTTAAAATGAAAATGTTCATAAAGATATTCTCGTTTTCAAAGTTGGTAGTAATAAAATACTAAGCATCTGCTTTCATAAATACAAGTGTCAGCAGTATATCTCAAACAAACAAATGACGTAATTTACACATGTTATTTTAAAGTGAAGCAACGTGTTGTTCTGACAAAATAAACAGTGAATTTTAAGTTTGGCGCTGGGAAATCCAGCTTAGCAACAGATAAAGTGAATAACAAAATCGTATTTATACGTATCAAAATAAAATAGCCTGTTTCCTGAGTGGAACACAATTGAATTTCTTAAAATTACTACGAACCAAACAAAACTGCTTTCATAGGCTGAAATAGGATTTGCATTGTCATGCGGAATTAACTGCTACATCCTAACAAAGTAGTATCTTGGCTCGGACCAACAAACGATCTCCTGTTAATTAGATCTGCTTTCCATCCTCTAAAAGCATGTGTTAAATGGAAGTGGTTTCTTAACGTTGATTCACAGTTCTAAGTTATTATTGTTTAACTTCTCATCGCCTAAGTGTTGTTGAGTTTCGTCGTCTAATCTTGGTTTGCGCTTTATTCAGAAAATGTTTCACTTAATCAAACCGACCCGCAGGTCACTGGCCATTGTCCTCTTAAACATGCTGCTGCCTCTTTTTTTTTTTTAATATACTAGCCTTTTCTACCTTCCTAACTATCAAAACAATTTTTACGAATTTATTCAAACGAGGGAGACAAATATTTACAATTCGAGTGTGTTGGTAACTACGTGTACCTGACGTCCATCGGGAGACAAAATCGGGGAGTCACAATCGGTATAAGTCAAAATTGGGAGGGGTCAAATTAGAAAGTCTAACACTCCACGGAAAAAATTAATCAAAATCAAACTCAGAATAATCCTTCAACTAGAGGTTCTTATTCTTACCAAGGCTAGTATCTACTAACTGTAACCAAACATTTCACAATTTATCACAACTTCCACAAAAAAACTTCACTTCCTGGAGCTCTATTAGCTCTATCTACAAAAAAAAGGGAATGCTACTACTTCAAAACAGCATAACCATTCAAAATATTATCACTATAAAGTGACAATCAAAAGGAAGACCCCACTAATAGGCCCAAATCTCAAACACCATTATCACAAAGTGATAATCAAAACAAAATTAACCCAACCAAAAGGTTGCGCACAAATTTCAAATACAAAAAATCATCACTTTATCGCAAAGAGACAATCAAAACCAAGGCAACCCAACCATAAGGTCACTTAACAAATTCAAATACAAAATATTATCACTTTATCGCAAAGAGATAATCAAAACTAAGGTAACCTAACCATAAGGTCACTTAACAAATTCAAATACAAAATATTATCACTTTATCGCAAAGAGATAATCAAAACTAAGGTAACCTAACCATAAGGTCACTTAACAATTCAAATACAAAATATTATCACTTTATCGCAAAGAGATAATCAAAACTAAGGTAACCTAACCATAAGGTCACTTAACAAATTCAAATACAAAATTGAACCAGATAGGGCTGTAATCTCCTACACCCTACTGATTATCCTATCACTAATTTCCAAACAACAGGTCCCATCAGTGATGGACCAAATGGTGAGGCTCACCATTTTGACCTACTCAAACAAAAATATTTCAAACGGTCAAAACAAGGGAAAGAATAAATCAATATTCTCTCTACCTTGATATGTAGAAATCAGGACCAACAACTTAAATAGCCCACCTACTTCTACATTAAAAAGATATCTGTCAACGACATCTTCTAAACACATTTCCGAATAACGCGCGAACAAAACGACCAGCGTGCACATCAATGCACACCTCAACCCTACAAAACCTACAAAATCCTTAACCACTTGTTCCACTTATCAAACAAAATACTCAAAATTAGTGAAACGACACTAAATCAAAAATCGGAACAAAACAAAGCAAACCACTACTGTATTACTTAACATCAAAGAGATGACCAGACCGGAACTAATCGTCAGGATCATCATTTTCACTTGGACACGCTACTTCAACGGGTTTCAAGTCTTTTACGTGCCATTTCCCGGCTCTTGTTCCATCTTCGTTTTCTAACTCATACACTAAATTGGAATGTTTTTTCCGAACTTTACTCATAACAAACTTTGGAGCTAACTTAGCGGAGAATTCATCACCAGCACTCGAGAGTACCTTATTAGCTCTCCAAACACTTTCTCCGACTTGGAACGAAATGTCTCTTCTTCTAAGATTGTAGCGTTTACTCGAACGTTGATAAGCTACATGCAAATTTTCACGGACATTTCCAAAAATATCAAACAAAAGTTGACGATCCAAAACATAAGAAGGTCTACTACTGGAGACGACATCAACATCCTCACCAGGTTTAAAATTCTCACTATAAGCTTTTCCACTTAAGGGTACCTGACGACCAAAGACTAAAAAATTTGGAAAATAGTTGGTGGACTCATGTTTTGCTGAATTAATTGCGTACTGAATTTTGATATTTCATTATCCCACGTATCATGTTCTTCTACGTATGAACGAATTGCAGTACCAACTGTCTTATTGATTCTTTCCACAAAATTGCATTGGGGAGCATAAACAGCATTATACCAAATCTTTTGAATTTCGTACTTTGCACACAAAGCTTTAAAACACGACCAATTAATTGTGGACCATTATCACAAATAACAAATTGTGGTACTCCGTAGACAAGAAATACTTTTTCCTCCAAAACTTCTCAATCAAATGTGCCGTGGCACTACGCAAAGGTTGTAAAATCGAATACTTCGAGAACCAATCACCAACAACTAAAAGCCATTTATGTCCGCGTTTGGAACGAGGAAACGGACCCATCAAATCTAAAGCAATGGTTTGGAACGGAAGTCCAACCTCTTTTCCTTTCCCATCATGCCAAGGGGACCTTTGTTGGGTGGTTTTGAGCATCACACATCAAACACTTCCTACAAAATTTACGTACATCAAAGATCATCTTTGGCCAATAATATAGTTCTTGAACACGAGACAAAGTTTTAAAGAACCAAAATGTCCTGCTGTGGGAGGGTCATGACATGATTTAATGACATCTTTACGCTGAGATCTTGGCACTAAGTACTTCCACTCCACAATATTCGCCGAATGCGGTAATTGGGAAGGTATAAACTTATAAACAAACCCATCCTCCACTTTCCATTGTGGGTAGCTTTTGGGTGACAACAAAATTTTTTTTCTCAAAGTTTCATACCACAAGTCTACACCATCAAGTTTAATCTCTACTAAATTAACTTCTGGATTTTCTAAAGGAACGCCACGACTCAGACAATCTGGGACTATATTAAATTTTCCTTTCCTATGCACCAAATCAAATGAATGTTGCCTTAATCGAACTGACCATCTGGCGAGTTTTCCAGTAGGATTCTGAAGATTACTCAACCAAAGTAACGAAAAATGATCAGTGACAACTGTGAAGCGAACTCCTTCCACCCACGGACGAAATTTCTCAATTGCAAAAATAACCGCTAAACACTCTCTTTCTGTGGTGGAATAATTGCGCTCTGTACGGCTCAGGGTTTTACTTGCGTACGAAATTACACGCTCTTCTCCTTTTACATTTTGAATCAAAACAGCTCCTAATCCAGTGTTACTTGCGTCACACTCAACAATAAAGGGAGCCGAGTAGTCTGGCTGCGAAAGAAGAGGTGCTGAAACTAATGCTTGCTTGATCAGCACAAACGAATTTTCTGCTTCCGTGTTCCAATTTACAGTTTGACCTTTTTTCTTTCTCTTAATGAGGTCATTGATAGGCGAAACTAATGACGAAAAATTCTTTATAAAGCGACGGTACCAGCTGCACATTCCTATAAACCTTTTAATCTCCGTTGTGGTTTTCGGTCGAGGAAAGTTAACCATCGCCGACACCTTATCGGGATCGGTACGAAGTGAATTTGAACCTACTATAGAACCCAAAAATTTAAGTGTCTTTTTAAAAAATTCACATTTACTTATATTTATAGTAAGGTTAGCTTCTTTTAGACGTTGCTTAACCTCTGACAATAACTTTAGATGTTGTTCAAAAGATGACGAACATAATATTATGTCGTCCAAATAGCAAAATACATGAGGTTCAAAACGTGGACCAAAAATCGCATCTACTAAACGCTGTTGTGTCTGCGCAGCATTCTTCAATCCAAATGGCATGCATGTAAATCTATATTGTCCTCGCGAAATAACACTAAAGGCAGTCTTATCCTTAGACGACTCACTAAGAGGAATTTGCCAAAACGATTTTCTCAAATCAAGTGACGAAATGTAGTTCGCACCTCTCAACATATTGAGAATTCTATCTACATTCGCAAGGGGGTACGAATCATGAACAGTTAAGTCGTTCAGGGTCCTACCATCAAAACAGAAACGATATTCTCCATCCGCTTTCTTAACCAACAGAACCGGAGAGGACCAGGGACTAGTACACGGTTCTATAACTTTAAGTCTAAGCATGTCGTCCAACTCATCATTCAATATCTTACTCATATATGGTGACATGACATAAGGTTTCTTATGGAAGGGTTTGGCATTGCCTGTGTCTATGTCCATTTCAATTAAGTTAGTACGTCCCAATCTATCGTCGCTGCTAATCTCACTAAATGAATTTATTATCTCTTGTGCTTGCACACATTGAGCATCTGAAAGGTCATGCAAATCACACAAGGAATCTTCAGTGTTTAAAGGGATAGAAGACGAACCTATATACCCAATGTCGTTCCCAATGTTACTCTGAATAAACCAATTATTACTCCTAAAATCAGCAACTACTCCAAATAATTTTGCAAAGTCACTACCGAATATAAAGGCGTGAGGTAGGGATGGAACCACTAACGCATTAAGAATACGACAGTCATTACCTATACAAATTGGTAAATCAACCGAACCTACAACAGACTTTATTGAACCATCAGCCGTAGTAATACCTGTTTTTGCTGAACTAAAAATTTTTAAGTCTAATTTTCTAATTATTGAAAGAGCTAAGGATCCTACCACTGAGGTAGTGCATCCCGAATCTAGAAGACCGGTAATGTCTCTATCAATTAACTTCACCATAATGTAAGGTCGATTATCACACTGCTTCTCAATGAACAAAGTATTATTCTTAGGCTTCGGGGAATCCTGACAAAAATTTTTTACAACTGTGAGCCATCTCGACCAATCGTCTTTACAAAAGTATTTTTCTTGTTTACAAATCATAACCATGGCCTTATTACGCGGAACAGGATGCCGACCACTATGCGCCTGCCGCCTTACTGGTTTTTTGAACATTGTGGACATGACGTCGTCATAACGCCTTTTCGACCACATCCAAAACAAAAAATCTTTTTGGTTGCTCTACATTCTCTAAACCAATGCCCACTACGGGAGCAATTCCAACAAACAAAATTATTTCTCTTATCGAGACTAAAAGAATTACAAACTGAGGACTCCAAAGAACTCTTATCCGCTACTGTTACTTGAGGATTAATTACTTTATTTTGAAACACCCTACTCTTAACAGCACAAATTTTTTTTACTCAACACCGGATGTTTGTTCTCAAATGGATGCTTAGAAGGATAACAAATCTTGTTAGGCTTACTAGAAGATGCAGAAACCAAGTTTAGTTTCATCAAAGAAGCTTCTTCTAACCTTTTACACAAATTTACTAAGGTAGACACATCTTGAATGTCCGACAATGCAAGTGCTGAAATATATTCAGGAATCAAATTTCTTCTTATCATCTTAACTTTAGTAACTTCTGCTGGCTCGTGAGTCAGTCTACTAAACAGAGTTTGCATGTGCGCGACAAATAGAATAATCCTTTCGTCTTTACCTTGACGACGATTTCTGATCTTTTCCCAAACGTCATCATCTGAAAAACCGGGTAGAAAATCTTCCCTTAAGCGTTCTATCAAAGAGTTCCAGTCTCTCAATGAATTTTTCACTGTTCTAAACCAAACTAAAGCGTCACCCACAAAAAGTTCACATGCTGATCCAAATAAATCAGCTTCGGGTACCTTACGAGATTGTGCTAAATCACTAACTCTATCTAAAAATGAATATAGTTGTTTGGGATCACCTGAGAATTTTACAGGCCATGAACCTATAGGTACGGAAGGCGTTACATACGAAATCGAATGAATAGGTGCACTAGCAACTGAAGGAGATACTACAACAGACCGGTCCACATAGGTAGACTCTGTACTTTTATTGGTTTTATCATATAACTCAGCTTCAAGGGTTAGTATTGTTGCTACTGTCTCATTTCTGAACTTAATTGCTTACTCGGAATTTATTGAAGGAATTTTCATGCGCTTAACTCGCCCAGAAAGGTGGTTTAACCTTGAACAAGCTCTCCTAAAAATTGAGTCTGATGAGTCACCTTCAAATTCGGACAAAACATTTCGAACTGACTCGACTGAAACTGAAATTTCTTTACTTTCCGTTGCAAAATCTACTTCATAACACGAAAGATCAATCAAACAACCAGGCTTATCTATCTCTTTAGCTAACAATCTTCCTAAAATTTTCCTTTTCTCCAAGACTGGCCTCTCACTCACCACTCCTCTGATTTTCAGTTCATACTCCAATTCTTCTTTAAGTAGACAAACAATTTGGAATTTTTCCGACATGATCACTCAAGCCTAATGGAATCAGACCGCTAAATCCAAATGATCTGAACCTTACAAAAATTGTCAAAACAAATTCGGGCAACTAAAGGTAAAAGTCAAAAGGTGTTTTTGGTAAAGTAATTTTTGCCAAAACAATAACAAAAAAAATTATATTGGGTCAAAACAGAATGAAAGCCAAAAATAAATTTAACTAAGTTAATTAATTGACTGAACGGGGGTTATCGTTACAACCAATCTTTTAAATAACCAAACCTAATTATCACATAAACGTTGAGCAAACAAATCTCGATGCAAAACTATTTTTGAACAACCAAATTCCAATGCAAAATAGATTTTGAACTAACAAATTTCGAAGCAAATTAAATTTTGGATAAACAAATTTCGAACCCCAAACGTTGAACGGACTAATTTCGACGCCTCACACGTTGAGCGCCAGTGTAACTATTTTTTTCTCTCTTTAATTGGCTCCGCTAGCCTCACGCATGGGTGCTAGTGAAACAAACTTACTAGAACTACTAAAACACCAGCCCCACATTTGGTGTCAGTAAAACGAAGTCTTCCGACGTAACTAGGGGTCTATTCCTTGGGTAGAGCTATGAGCAATGGGGGTAAGTCGAAATCTGTTGGGGGTCACACTCAAACTAAAACAAATAGGCGCCACCAAGTCCAGATTGATTCATGTTAAAAGCATAGCATATTTCTAAGGGCGGACGTGGAGACCCAAAGAAAAAAGGATCGCCTTCGGTGACAAAAACCTGTCTTAACAGAATAAGACGCTGTTCCTGTAAGAAAGAATAATAATTAAGTCAACAAAGAAAATGGGAACACTGTTTGTGTCCCTCAAATATGCCTAAAAAATAAAAGAATATTTTCTACATAAGGGTGGCATCAAAATTCAACTCTTATTGCCTTTTTGGGTTGCTAGGTTTGATCACACTTGATCAAAATAAAAACTTTAAACTTAGGTTAATAATTTACTAGAAAGAATTCCTTTAACTTTAAATAAAATTGAATGCAACAAAATTAAATAATTACTTGTAGTAGTTTGGAAATTTAAGATAAGGTTTATCAATCTGTTTCTAGATCAAGAATATTACAACAGAGTGTAACTTGTTACATTAATAGTTTTAACCCATTCAGATCTGATTAGGTCTATTACATTGTCAAAATTAAAATACAAAATATTCTCGTTAAGTTACATGTGCTAATTTCAGTTTAAAATGAAAATGTTCATAAAGATATTCTCGTTTTCAAAGTTGGTAGTAATAAAATACTAAGCATCTGCTTTCATAAATACAAGTGTCAGCAGTATATCTCAAACAAACAAATGACGTAATTTACACATGTTATTTTAAAGTGAAGCAACGTGTTGTTCTGACAAAATAAACAGTGAATTTTAAGTTTGGCGCTGGGAAATCCAGCTTAGCAACAGATAAAGTGAATAACAAAATCGTATTTATACGTATCAAAATAAAATAGCGTGTTTCCTGAGTGGAACACAATTGAATTTCTTAAAATTACTACGAACCAAACAAAACTGCTTTCATAGGCTGAAATAGGATTTGCATCGTCATGCGGAATTAACTGCTACATCCTAACAAAGTAGTATCTTGGCTCGGACCAACAAACGATCTCCTGTTAATTAGATCTGCTTTCCATCCTCTAAAAGCATGTGTTAAATTGAAGTGGTTTCTTAACGTTGATTCACAGTTCTAAGTTATTATTGTTTAACTTCTCATCGCCTAAGTGTTGTAGTGTTTCGTCGTCTAATCTTGGTTTGCGCGTTATTCAGAAAATGTTTCACTTAATCAAACCGACCCGCAGGTCACTGGCCATTGTCCTCTTAAACATGCTGCTGCCTCTTTTACCTATGGCCGAGTGCCTATCTCGTGCTCTCGTACGATGGGAGGATCCCAAAGGGGGGGGGGGTGTCATTCCTCTCTACGCGCTTGCGACTGGGTGTGAAATACACCGCCATCCAAAACAACTAGACTAACGAGTCGAGATGCTGTCACAATGTAATATTCTAATTGTAAAATGTATTATGACTTTACTTAATAAAGGTGTTTAACTATTGTCGTACCTTAAATGAAGCGAATTATGAATTCGAAAATAAAATTGTTACAACATCCCAAATAAAAGAGCTTTTACAAATTCAGTTAAATAAATTAAACTTAAAGTCATTGTGTAGAAAAATCCCCAAACACGCTTGAACAGTGAAATAAAAAAATTATAGACGCTGTACTGTGTTGGTAAGATTCGCCAACACCAGATTACATGAAATTATGTTTTTCTTTACAGTGTAACAAGGGTTACAATGTATATATTTAGATTGGTTTTAAAAAAATAAATCATGGACACGCGGTTGTTGCGCGAGGGGATTATACGAGGTCACGTCCGAATCATCTAGCATAGCAATGTGATATAATGACAACCCCCACCAAACATATTAAGAGTAACAGGGACAAACATGCCACGATACAAGGAACTCCCATTCACCAGGAGGACGCCGTATTTAAAATCCCTTGCGTTACTCGTCATCCAGAAAGAATCTTACTAGACTAGGCGAAGATAGTGCCCCTAAACTTAACGGCGATTAAAAGCCGTTTAAGGTAAGTGTTACTGGTAACAATGCTTGACATTGCACCTAGGTAAATTTTTTTTATTGTTCGATTTTGTTTTATTTTCCTTGTTGCTATAGGTACCCACTTTCGTATCACTGCAGTTAGCCGGTGTATCCTTATTCTGTAACGGGATTCCCGTCCCTTGGGCAATTTCGGCACTTAGACACTTGCCGAATTAACTGTTTTTCAATAAATACTTTCGCACAATCAACATTGCATGAGAATATTGCAAAACTAACACTTGTAATTGCTTATAGTAATCGTCTGGTTTAAGTATAATGGACAGTACCTGCAACCAGGTATTTAAAGTATATCCCTTGATGTAATCTTTGGAGTATCCTCTAGGACTAAAGCCGTCATATTTCATTAACAATCTAAATTTGGCACAGTCACAAACCTGTAATAAGAATAAGGAATAACCGTGGGCAGTTATGTGATTTCTAAATTACACCCACAGAATCTACTAATTCCATTAAATGTAGATATTTCAATGCAGTTAACCCCGTGGTCTACACAATAAGGATTCAATGCATTTTTTAATTTAAAATCAACGAAAGTCGATGAGCTGTATGCGATCATACTCATATGTGGATGCGTATTTCACATTTAATACAATATTTTGGTACTCGCTTGGGTTACTTTCTTGGATTACTTCCTTCATTAGTCATTAATAGGTCTTCAATCCCAGAACTGGTTAGACGCGAACCTTTGTTGTTTCCTATTCCGAGCCAACCTACACGTTCTCCTAAAATTCCCACAGCCCACATCTTTCACTATATCGGTGCAATAGTCTAATCTTGGTCTACATTTACCTCTCTATTTTCTTTTCTCCTTGTAATATATACCGCACCATTCCCCAATTGCCTTAGAACGTGTCCTGTCCTTCGATCTCGCCTTTTTTGGTTTTCCACAGATATCTTCGTTCCCTACTATTTTTAACACTTCTTTATTATTAACTTTGTCCGTCCACGCAATCATCCTCGTGCATCTGCCTAAAGCACCACATTCTAAAAGGCTTTTATTTATTTCCTGTCTGCTTGTTTTACTGTTCATTCATATTTCATAGACATACCGTATTGTTTTCTACACGAATGCTTTTAACAATTCTCTCCTTGTTTCTATGCTTGTTGCTTCGAACGTAGCCACTGCTCTTTCTTGTTAGATACAGCTTGGTACTTCTTTCATTGTTTTCTAAATATTTCCTCTATTTTACCGATATTTAGTGGTATGTGAAGGGAGTTAAGCAACCTGCGGCTACCAAGATCCCACATCAGTTAATCGTTCACCGAACTAAAAGTTTTCCAATGAATCCTTTCGCATAATCAACATTAATTGAGAATATTTCCAAACCAACACCTGCAATTGCTTATAATGATAATCAGGTTCAAGTACAATTATTTATGATTTTCCGGCTTTGAGCTGGTTGGACACTTATCCTCTTGATTTCCATTTTAAGCTAGTCAGCAGAGTTTCCTAAAATTCCCACAGCCTACATCTTGGACTATCTTTGTGCATTAGCCTAACCTACGTCTACCTCTACCTCTTTTTTTTCCTGTCTCTGCCATTAATATATTCTGCACTCTTTCTTGATGCCTTAGTTTGTAGGCTATCATCTTATCTCTCCTCTTTTTTTATTATTTCCACATATTTTTTGCCTCCCGTACCATTTTTAGAACCTCCTTGTTCTTAACTTTGTCCATCCATGATACCTTCATCATACGTCTGTAGTACCACATTCATAGAAACATCTTTTTCTTTTCTGCTTCTTCTATTATTCAATTTCCCATGTTTGCTGCCTTTGAACATAGTAGTTGTCTTTTCTTATTATATGCAGCATGATTCTGTGCTAATCTTTGTTTCATATTTTTTGCACTTTTCCCATCTTGAGTTATTTGGTAGCAGAAATCCTTAACATTTTGTAAGTTGCCGTTTCCTATCTGTATTCTGGTTTTTGACTTATTTTCCCCTCCTTTACGTTCTAGTACTTTAGTTCTATTTTTGTTAATTTTCGAACGATGCTACTCTGTTAGAACTGTTTTCATTTCATAAAGAGCACTACTAACCCTTTTCTACTAGATGCTAATACAGCTATATCATCTGCAAATCTAAGCATATTAATGTTTTGTCCTAGCAAAATAATTCTAAATGTCTTTCTACTTTTGACAGTATTCATTGCCTCTTCGATGTACAAATTAAAAATTATTGGGGATAGGGCACATCCCTGTCTTACCCGTTTCCTAATATTTATTTCTTTACGTTCCTGCTATAATTCTATTACCGCCGTTTGCTCTTTGTATAAGCTTTGAATTATGCGTCTATCCCTAAATATCATTCCAATCCTTTTTAGTATTTCGAACATTTTTTTTTTCATTTTACATTGTCGAATACTTTTTCCACATATACAAACCCTACATACATAAACTTTATTCATCTTTGCATAATTCGATGATATTCGGTTGCGGATTGGTTTAAATACTCTTGTTCCTCTTTAAATTCTTCCACACTTGTTAAGGACTCGGCAAAATTTACCTCCGGATAGAACTTTAAGGTACCCTTTAGGCACGAGTTCATCTTTTGCCAGCAACTAGTACTTGCACTGAAGTAGTTATACATTTATTGTAGATGCATGAAATAATCTATAACGGGAATGTAGCATTCAGTAGAATATGTTGCAACTAAATTTAGAGTGTGTCGTGCATGGTACCTGAGGTACTAATGGATTACGTTCCTTCAAGCGAGCTTGCAGATCAGAATATATTCCAGAGCTATTACTCGCGTTGTTGTAATACTGTCCCCTGCAGTTATTTATGTCCAAACCAAATTCAGTTAACCGCGAAAGTACAACTAATTCGAGAAATTTTGCATTATGATTTGATATTGGAATAAAAGTAATAGAACGTTCGATTGCATTGCCCTTTTCGCTTACAAATCTAAATACGACACTTAATTAATCTACGTGCGAATTGTAGAATCCACTATAAGCTAGTAATATTTTGCTCCTATAATTTCAACGATAAGTTGACTTCTAACGTCATTGCCCATAATATCTAATATTTCGCTACATATTCTGGAAGAAAGATATGAAGTTTTGCTCTCTCCTGGATTTCCATGCCTTTTTAAATGTTCTGCAAAAGCTCTCCACACTGGCCAATTAGTTCCAAAAGACCTCAATAATTTTCATTATTAGATGATCCCAACTTTTCACTAGATCCGAAAAATGATAGTCCGCTATCTGAAAGAAATTGTATTACGGCAATAAGTATTTTGGAAACTAATCTTTAATACAATTTTTCTTGGGTATATTGTTTTTGACGTCTTAATTCAATACTACAACATTCCTGTCTTGAGATCAAAGCATCAAATGCGTTTTATGCTCATGGCTGCTTCATGACTGGTAGAAGCACTTGTGAACAATCGACAGGGGATGCAGTTAAGTTTACGGTTGTTTCAGAATATAGTAACCATTCACCTTGAATCGTTTGACCATGTGGCAATTTAGGAAAAAATGCAATTTCTGTAAAATTCTAGTGTGTCCGTCAAATTCACGTTTAGACTTTAAAAATCCTACATCAATAATTTGTTTTGGGTTATTACATACAATTATATTTATTATTTTGTTATTTATTTGCCACAACGTAAGATCGTCTAAAGCCTGAAACGGTAAAGAATAGACTGCCTTCTTTACCAATACTGACAATACTTCGTATTAGCGCCTTTTTGTCTATTTCAAAATTTGAACATTCATGTACAGAATCTAAATCAATGACTTCGTTAGATTTGACAAGTGTTTCACATTCATTGTTTGCGCTTTCAATGTGTAAATGTTGATTTTCATGCATGGTCAGAAACGATGTAGAGCATGCATTTTTACTTAAAACCTTTGCTTCTTTTTTCTTCTCGAAGTTTTTTGTCTCGTACCCCCTTACATAATTAAAAAGCTCATTTACTCAGTGTTTAATAATGTTTTTAAACAAGGGTGTCCAGAAACCATCTCATCTAACACAGCTCCTGTAACATAACCAACACAAAAGTTAATTAGTTGGAGTTGTGAACCCCCTAGTTCTAACCGCTATTTAACTGGTCGTAGCGAAAATTAAATCCTCTCCCCCGTGTGGGAAAGCTACCCTACAAGCGCATTTCCACCTTATGTCTTACGCCGCGCACTCTTGCGTAGAATGCACTGTTAATTCTTGATCTCGTAGATATAGGGAAAGTGTGGGAAGTTGTTGAAGGTGTTGGTCTTAGCAGTAGAACGGTTGAACGAAAGATTGTTATTTCTGATATAGAGCATTCTGCTGATGTCAAAGTGTTAGAGTTTGATGAAAGCGATGAAAACGCGACGGGGATCAGAATCTATATAGATGACTCGCGAATGGACGATGGGTAGGCAGGAGTGGCGTTTGTTGTGTGTAAGAAAGAGAGGGCACTGTTCCGATTTTAAACTAAACTTGCGGATTGAAGAACAATTTTTCAAGTGCGAGATGGTAGCTATAGAGCTATGAACTATAGAGTACGTCAGCAATCATTCGGGCACAGGTGGGCACTCTATATCAGCAACAGCAAATCGGCCCTGACTGCTCTGGTAAATATGAACACCTCGACATATCTTCAAGGGAACGTCTGGAGGATTGCGCACACGGCACTTGGGTTTTGAGATTTGAAGTTTTGTTAGCTTAGTTCGCATAATAGCAATCAAAGAAAGGACAGAGCAGATGAGTTTGCCAAAGAGGCAGCAACAGGGGAGTTTCTTTCATCGCATTTTTCGGTATCGAAATCGTTAATAAGAAGAGGCTACGAGAAAGGTCAATCCAACAGTGGGAACTGAGGTGAAACAACGCTGCCATGGGCAGGTTGACACACAAATTTAAACCGAGCACAGAAGCTAGAGATAAGATGGATGTGAAATTCGATCATGAGGTGGAGCAACTAGCAATAGGATACGGGGCTTTGTAAGACTACGTGCGAAGATTAAAATTGACCGAGAACGACCTCAGTGAATGCGGCGAAGGCGCAAAAAACGCCGAGCACGTGTTATTGGACTACCTTCTTGAGATGGTATACAGAGGTTTAGCAGACGTTAGCAGACAGGAAACTAGCCGTTGAAGGACTAGAATGGCCTAAGAGTGTAGAAGAAGCTCAGAAAGCTAACCAAAAAACGTTCTGTGTAGCCGTTAAGGAATGTGCAGGAAGGGTTAAGAGATTGGATGCCGAAACCGCATGTAAATGGGCGAGGGGGAAGAGAGAGGATTGGAAAAATAGAGGATTGAACTTGGCATGATATTTGATGATTATAATTTAGAACAAGTTGAAAATGCAAGGCATTGTCGCAACGAACTTCCAAATGTAGACTTACTTTAAAACAATTTAAAGAAATTAAAATTATTATGTTGTAATAATTATAAGTATTCAGATAAAATAAAAATTTATTCCCCGGGGGGGTCGGGTATCCGTGGTCAGATTTTGTGGGGGGTACCATATTTCGACTCAGCTATGTTAGGGGAGTCCAAATATGTATCGCACATTAATTTTGGACCTATTTGAAATTTTAATTTTCCCGACGGAATATCGCGGGGACACGGCGTCCCCGTGGCCCGATTTCAACTGACATCAAAACTTAAGCTCAAGACACCGAGCTGAATCGATTGATGTATCACACATTGATGTCCGACCATTAGAAAGGCCTCGGACGGACAGACGGACGACAAATCGATTTCATAAACGAACGAAGTTCGTTGAAAAAAAGAAAATATACAAAAACAGAAATCAAAGCAACACACCCGTATATCTAAATATGCACGACGAACTCCACACTAAATCAATCACTGTCTCACCTATAACGCGTGGAATATCGGGTATTATATCAAAACTTTAAACATAGGGCTAATAACTAACAATCTAAATCAGAAACCGTAATTAACTCAAACCAACCAAAAAATCTATCTAGACTAAGAAACTGAGTGAACTGAGTGAAACTGCGCATCTCTCAGGACTTAAAAGTGACAGTGATTGTGACCCCAAGATATTTAGTGCATGCCCATCACGACTATAGCAGTGTATATCCACCTCCATTTAACAGTAAGAAATAAATAGATATAGGCAGACTAGCAGATATTCGGATACTGGTGAAATTTATATTCGAGATATGTATAAATATTTGCAGTAATTCAGAACGAACAAGTTTTTTGTGTATTTCACTGGTCGATATAATGCTTATACGAGTGCATTTGATAATTTTGGTGATACTTTTTGTTACATGCTTAATGCTTTATTTATATATTTATATTTTGTGCCTGTAAAGTACGTTTATATATTTTATTATTTTGGTGCTTGATTTGTTTCGTTTGGCATTTTGCCGCCTATTTTTGTAGAATCTATAGGAAGGAAGATTGAAATTAGAATATAAGTCAGTTAGGGAACGATAGGGAACGTTATAGATGAATTTAAGCTGCAGTTAAAATAAAATACTTAGACTAGGAAGGACGATATTGTAAATTTTTGTGGCGGTAACGAATAGCTATTAATAAATTTGGCGTATGCTTAGAAATTCGAATCCGTTGGCAAATATTAGTTAGTTGCATTTGGATGGTTTTAAGTCGGTAGGCAGAGCTGGCGGCTGCTATCCAGTAGTACGAATCCTTTTAGTTTTACTTTTTGCTAGTGTCTTGTTGATAAGACACACTCGAAAGTCAACGCTAGTGATGCCATTATTTAAACACCAACTTAGTTTTAGCTTATACATTTTATTCATGATTAATTAATTTTGAAGTCAGATTTATTTAAAGCACGTAAATTTTTTACATTAAAATCCAGTGTAGTACCTTCGGACGGAACATTGAGAACGTGGCCGCAAGTGTAACGGCCTCTTACTTATATTATATTGTAAATCTTGGTGCTCTGTTACGTCCACTAAATTTTAACCTGTTCTCATCCCATTCCCAACAACATGGCCTTCCCACCCTATTACTACCTCGGATGACTACATTTTTACTGTTTTAATTAACCTTTTGAACTTAATTTTCAACTATGTTGCTTACTTGTTATATTAAATTTCTCTTTCTATAAAGTCTTATTAATTGAGTAAACTATCCGTTAATACAATGTAACAGGTATAAGCTGTGTTTAAAAAAACTCTTATTTTTACGTTAAATACATGTCATATACCTTTGCAATTGGCCTTGAACGTGTGACCATGTCTCCAATATAATCTTCTCTTTTGACAATTTTTAATTTCTCACGTATTAATTTATTTTATTAGTGTATATCCTGTGGTTTGTTTAATGCGTGACGCCAGTTAGGGAATTGCCACATTAGACTGCTTAATAATATTAGAGTTAAGAAGTTTTAATGAAATATGATTTTCAAATTGTACAATAATATTCATATAGCATGTCCCATGAGGAAGAGAATACTCTTAAATTAGTTGTAAGTAAATATTGATGTATGTTATTAAATGTTCCAATAACAGACAATTAGCACTAGCGTAAGGAAGAAAAGCATTTTCAATTGATTAGAAACAATAATTAATTTGAACGAAAAGCGTAAACAAATTTTAGATTTTATTAATTATATTTAATTGTTATCGGTAGCATAGAGATTTACACACATAACACCAAACTTACCAATGAACACTCATTTCCCATTCAAATACTAAAGAAATAGTCTCCTATTGTTCTGTAATTAAAATAGAGCATAATAACTACAAAATATGCGGATTCTTATGTTCACCTGCTCTTGCTGAAGTTTATCATATTAAAAGAAATAATAACGAATAACCCACCTTGTTATATTGAGAAGTGTAACCCACGGTTAGCTTGGGTTTTCTTTTATGGGATCACCGCTTTTAGCTCTGCGAATAATTAATGTTACTTGAAATTAAAACGATTTTATTTCTTTAAAGTATAAATAAATCTGAACTACTAAAAATGTTATTTCGATCATTGTTACAACACATAAACTAAATGAAAGTTATCAAAATCGGTAATAAATATTCTCGACGCGTTAGCATGTCTTAATCTCACGACAACCTGCATTGTACTACTTTAACCCGCCTGGACCTGTCTTGACTTGTATGCGAGGGGAACGTCTGACGGAACCAGGGTTGCCACCTGCAGTATTCTTGGGTGTGGCGCTACAGGAGGCAGTTGTCTAAATACCAAGTAGAATTTGCCGCCTTTCTACAAGTGTACCAAGTCCTGTAGGTTTGGATTGTCCTGCAATTTTATTAGACTCTACCATAAAGTACTAGAACTAATACAGTCGCTTTTTCAGTATGTAATACGTTATATTTAGAACCTCATGTACAAAGAGCAAACAATATTAGTCGTTAGGAAGATTACATATCCACAAATTGTTATGACAATAAATCGCAATTGTTATCTTTATAAAGGAAGCGTGTGCCCTGGATACATTCAGTAGATTTCTGATTCAGTTGTAGACCTAGTATTATGTTTTCGTAGGATACTTGAAGCAAGTCGAGTTCGGGAACGGCTTAAGTGTAGTTAAGCAATGTAAAAGTAACATTCAGGTTGAATTTCCGTGGTTATCGCTGCTCCATACAGAGACGAACGGAATTGAAGCTTACATCGATTAAACTCTAATTAATAGTGAATAAAAAATTAATTTAAAAGATATTTAATTTTGAGTTTTAAATATGTTGTAGCACGTGGAAGTAAGAGTTCTGAAGCGATTAGAAGTATGATAACATTTTTTAAAAGATTAGCATTTAGGAACTAAACCTTAATTCATCCGGGATTTTATACCTATTTAATAACCTTGTATTGCATATTTATTACATTGTATGTTTTATGGAATTTTTTATTTCAGTG
This sequence comes from Platerodrilus igneus, assembly GCA_036346225.1. Classification (NCBI taxonomy): domain Eukaryota; kingdom Metazoa; phylum Arthropoda; class Insecta; order Coleoptera; family Lycidae; genus Platerodrilus; species Platerodrilus igneus. Next base: position 2,818,942 of record JARFIW010000488.1, on the reverse strand, counting down.
TTTACTGTCACGAATTTATCCTATTTAATAACTAATGCGTTATCGAAGTATTATATTAAATTGTATCAATTTTTTTAAGAAGATTAATTTTTTATTGCCTTAATTATATTGACTGCCATAATTGAAATTATATTTTTTAGAAACGAAGGAATTATAATAGCATGCTTAGTTGACATTAATTATTCATAAAATGTACTATACAGGGTGCGTCCATATTTAGACTTTGTATTCAATTTTATTAATTTTTCCTTTCCCATCTAATAAATCTTTAGCGTAACGCAACGCCTTATGCGCAGTTCTTGTATTTCAGCTATTTCAAATGTTTATTTTTATTATTTTTTCTTTTTTAACCCTATCCCTCACTACTATAGTCAGCCTGCGCACCCATACAATTGTTACGGGGTGCCCGCCGTTTAGAACAAATGTAAATTTGTAACGTAACGCTCATTTTGTCCGTAACAGACGTTTGTTAGATTTTTTTATTCCAGAAAAAGTCTGTAAGTATCATCAATATATTTCCAGAATGTAACATGAACACTTCTGAGTTGTCAGTAAAATAAGTGAAAATTCTATACAGTTAATTTTATGTCCCTTACCTCAAAGAAATATTACAGCAAACCTTTTAAGAAAATTTGTGCTTTTAAATTATAACTATTCATAGCACACAGTATAATAATGTAATTGACGTTCTAATAGTACACCGTCTTTGGAGAATATTGCTGTAGCTGCACGACTATTAATTCTCAGCGGCATAACATGAATTATTTGAAACAACACTTACTCGATTACTTTAGCAAACTGTTTCACTTTAGGGTGCTCTAAGGCTGTGGTTACTACTAGTAAATTATATTGTTAGGATAGTAACACGATAATTGTGGTAATATACAAATCAGTTTACGGTTAGCTAATATAATGCAATTAGATGTATATTCCTAAGATATGGTTGATCTGCATTACTATAGCAATAATCAGTTGTCCTCTTTACTGTTCTCAAACGTAAATTTTAGCGTTTATGCGATTGTAGTTAAGCTGAATATAATTAATATCATATTCGGTTTATTATTGGAAGCAATGAATATATGTATTAAACGCTCCTGCTTTACTGATACAAGTAGAATTTGATTCGATACAAGGAACCTGCGATTAATTACCAAGATGTATAGCATACAATTCAAAGGAATGGTAACCTTCATTATATGTCAATCAAGAAACCTATAATTTACCTGTTATATGATTTAGTTTCCACATTTAGTATCGATTACTATGTGAACCGGCATGAAATATATATAGTTGATACATTACATTATCTTAAATTCTCATAAATTACTCAATGTGTGCTTATAGACGTAACAAGAATAGAAGTTCTCTAAGTCCGTGTAACGCTAGTGCGTTATTTAAGCAAAGATTAAGTAATAGAAGAGAATTTATTAACTTCAGTAGCTAAATTAACTTTTATCACGAAAAAAAGCCTGAACAATTTTTCGGAGCTTTACTGTATTACATTAATACCATGACTTTTTCATTATAATATTAAATTAGGACACAGAAATAAACAGGAAAGCACTTAGAAGATATTAAATATTACTAGTAGTAAAAATCGTGACTTTACACTTCTCGTATTAAATTTAGAAAAATATAGAAACACACGGGGGAACAACCGTTAATAACAAGATTTGTATAAATTCACACGAATTCAAAAAAACCGCTACTATGACAGTTCACCCGTTTTATTGGTTTGTTTTATTTAGATGTATCGTGTATCTGTATTTCCGGAATTACTTTTATTTAAGCTTACACGCAGTTTTGTTCGGATTTAATTCTAAGATAGTTAAAGTGTCCATTGTGAGAGGATCCTCAGCTATCCCAGCGAGGAAGTCATAGTTAAGAGATGTCTTTATTTTGAAAATTGTTTTAATTCAACAGAAAGTTGTAAAGGTATAGTTAAGAAAGGTAAAAGATGAGATGACGAGATTTTAGAACACCGAAAACAGTTTCTACTTGCAAGTCAGTTGAAGATAGATTGAAGCTTTGCTTAAAGTTATAGAAGGATATATGTAGAACAAAATTGACGTAATAAGCGTAACCACGTTTTTCTCGATCCGATTTTTTGATACAGGATTATCATTAATATTTTCATTCAGGACTCCAGGTCTTCACCTTTGAAGATCTCAACTTTTAGCTTTAGACTTAAACCAATCCTGTTTGAACTCTTATTAATCGGTTTTCATTGAAGATTGCATAACCAATAGTAGTTTCACCCTCGGACAGCGCCACACCTGTAAAAAGCGAAACTCCTTTTCGGTAAAGCTTTGGTGCTAAAATGTCAATGATGCCGATCTGAAGAGATGCGTCAAATGTCAGTAGTAGTATACTACTAATTCATCTCGGAGTAAAGAGACCAGAAACAAGTGCCCACCGTTGAGTACCTTTGTGTGGCTCAATGTCTGACTCTGTGATCTAGTAGTCCATAAGTAATCGAGCCAAGAAACAATGGGGATATACTGAAAATGGTGTTTATTCTCGATTTCAATTTCTACTGTAGTTCAACAGATAAGTTTACAGAGACAGATTCGGTGCCCACGGTCTAGGCGACCGGGGCTAATAAATAAGAAAAAGGCAGTTTCTCTAATTTTTTTTATTGCATAAGTGTTAACATGTTACGTGCAGTTTTGGCTCCGAAAACCTGGACGGTAATCCACAGACAAACTAGGTGAAGTACTTCGCTAAAAATTCCATGTTTTGATAAGGTACCAAAAATCTCAACTGTAACAATAAGAGTGGTTGCACTAGCTCAATGGGAAGGGTGGTGTAAATATTCCAAGAATCTCCCAGAATACTATCCTCGTGTGGAATATACCAGTTTCAATTATCTTGAGCGGGGTTGCTAGGGAATTCCACAGAAAGAATAACAGGAATAACAACACGCTACTAAAACCCGAAATCAGGAATGTGATCCTGGCATAAAATTCACGCGAGGAATAATTGAATATACTAACTTAAGACAAACTTGAAGAATATGGAATGATAAGTACACTAATATCACTGTTTAAAACTGTTACCTCACAAAAAGAGTTCCTAAATCAAATGCTAAGTTACATGTATATTAATCATGCGTCTAGGTAACACGCTAATAATCTTGTAGTATATTAGGACTGAAAGCTATTACCTTTCTGTTAGTTTTTAAAACACATATGTATAAAACACTTTACTCTATTGCACATTTATAAGTTTGATCACAAGTACCTACACACATTCTTAAGCAAATGCAAAATATATTGATTTTACTAATCTTTAAGAAAAGCGCTTTCGGCGAACGAAGTTATTTTTTAATTTCTTAAAAGTAATAACACCAACGTACTGTAGGAGGTTTATACGGTGAACAATGTTTTTTAATTGAAGGTGACTGTAGGTTATGGTTTCAAAATTTATTTTATAAATACCAGATGAGTAATTCGAATGTAGATACAGTAGAAAAAAGTAAAATCAATTACCTCTTCGACTCAATTCAGTCGATTTAACCAGTGCCTACTGAAAATTCTGAGACTTTGTTAATATTATATTATATTTTTCCTAAAAGTAAAATTTACCATTCTGGTGGGATATAGTTTTGAACTTTAGTCGAGTAATCCCGTTAATCAAGTTCCATTCCGAATTACTCAAAGGTTAACTGTACCTATTCAAGTTTGCATGATCTTTCAATGCTCTTGAGGAAGTTTCCACCAGATACATATTATTTTCAGAAAACGACTCGACATTATTTTGGGCAGAATTGAAAAGATGAGTTAAGACTGCCAATTGAAATAATTATTTTTGTTTTTTATATCTCACATAGGTTAAATTTTGTTTATAAAACATTAACCCGAACCAAAGAAGGAGCCTTGCCATTTCCTAAATTGGAATAATTTAGCGTGTAAACAATCTTCGTCTTACGACGATGGTGTCATAGGCGCCAACATTATACATTGTTAATCAATGCAAAATAATCATAAAACTGCAATAATTTACAATACAAAATAACGATGCTATCATTCCTAATTTTAAAATCGCGATAATGAATATGACAACTTTTGGGTATGTACAATATAGATTACAGCGGCAAATGAAAACAATACTTTCTCAGATCAAGAATACATACAAACCTAAAATTGTATTTCTTAAAGGAAATAACGCTAATTCTATTGATGGGATTTACTAATACAGAAACTACTAAAATGAAATATGCTAAATGTTTCAAAAAGATGCTACAAACAAAAGAAAATTCGAGTAAATGAAAAAAATCCCCGTAAATCAGTCTTGTTCTTAGCCCACCTAGGAGAAGGGAAGGGACAATTAATCATGCTTTGTAGAATTGTACTTTGTATGCTATGCAGATGGACTACCTATAGAAAAAATAACTAAGGACAATCAATCGACTCAAAGCCTGCATCAACGTAATGCAGAATGGATAAAGCAGGTAACATTCCTATAAAAATATTAGAATTTAAATCTTAGTTCAATTACTAGCAGCAATATTGAGGAAATTCTAAAAAACAGTTTTGTTACTCATTTTGTGAAACATATCGTTCTTATAGTCAACATTCAATACAGGGTGACATTAGTTTTATGTGGAGGTACTAGATATTGATATGCTAAAGAAAAAACCATAAGGCATTTTAGTCTTGGACCGATTTTAAATGAACGATCTAGGTCTACCTCAGTTAAAGTTTTAGAACTGCTAATTTATTACATGTTTATAAAAATTACTCACTATGCTAGTGTTATTCTGAATTACATGATACACATGAATTGATTTCAGAAGTGTTCAAACTCATTAAGCTACATAGTATCTCTAATTATTACTTAAAATCTAGTATAATTACAGTTAACTCACAACACTACGTTGAAGTATGTTACTGAAGAAAATGATGGAATTACATCATCCGCCACCAATAACAAAAGCAAACAGCTGAATCAAGCTTGCAAAACGTTTAACACGTTGATTGAAAAGTACAATCGACTAAAAGTAAACTATTCTTGAATTGCTAGAATGTTCAAACTACGGGGTCAGAAACGTAATACAGTCTACCAAATCTGCATAAAGAAATTTTATTTTTTTTTGTGATTATGATCAGGGCTTGAGTATGATTTAAAAAATTTTTTAACTGACTTTAATAGTAACTAAAGTGCTTTGGGTTATTTCATTTAACAGCTCACAGACACTACGTTTCAATAATTTATGTTTGCATAGTGTCACAGCTTTGTTGGTCGACTCTAAAAAATGATACTATTGTGTATTTGATTAGTGACGTAGCTAAGCATTGCAGATGTTTGACAACAATTGGATACTTTTTTTGTGTGTCCATTTCTAGCTTTACTATTCATTTTAGACCACAAATTGTTTAAAAAATTTTGTTTGTATTATTATTGGTCTACCCCATTTAAAGTAATGACATAAAACTAATGCTGTATAGTGAGACTACTGCGTTTTGTGAATTTGCTAGAACAAATTATTCTGAACTTATTGAAACCCAAGTTCAAATAATAGTTTCTATGTTAGGAGAATTTCAGTAATCAAATATTTTCTACTGCAGAAAAAAAGGATTTCAGTCATCTGTTTTGTTTGTTTGAAATTGACAGTTAAGCCTGATTTATGGTTATGTTCGACCACTGCTGATCAACCGTAGCAACTAGTTTTGAGGCGCCCGCCGTTTATGGTCATTTATTTTGGTCTATATCGATCTCTTATTTCCCTAATGTATACCACACGATACCTGCAGTGTATGCCCTAAGCAGAGGCGTTAAGCCCATTTTAAAAATTTTAATGCGATTTTAGTGGTGGGTTTATTATTTGCTTTAATGTTAAGTTTTTGTAAGGTATAAACAATGCTATCGGTTACACTATACAGGGTGCCCACAATCTATCTCCGTATATGGGTAACTTTTTTATTATAGAAGATACAATATTGGTTAAATTAGCAAAGTTGAAGAGAAATTTACGAGTAGTATGATGCTTTTTGAAAACTCACCTAGATGCTCAACTTTTTTAGATATTTGAAAAAAACTGAAATTTGCCATTTTCTTCAAACGCTAATAACTTTTTAACGGTTTAACCTATAGAGAAAATAAAAACTGCTTGTAAGGTAACTTTTTACGTAGAATTCAATAGCGTATATGACAATTTTAATTGGAAATGGGTTTTCAAGCTAAAAACATAACCTCACTTTTTTTAAATGGAAACCATAGTTCAATATAACCCAAATGGAAAGGTTTTTCTTTTCTGATTACCCTGATGTAAGGGTTGATGTACTTATTTTCAGTAGTTTCTTCATAATAAAGAAAAAACGATTTATTTATTTGCGGACATCAAGGAGTCCATGGATACATATTACAAACAAACAAAATGTGTAAAAATCAATAATGGAAACACAAGTTTATTGTAACTAAATTTATTATAAACTAAGAAAAATAAAATACTTAAAAAATAAACTATCCATACAATACAAATAACTTAATCAAAGGAAACAAAAATTAATTAATGCGAATATGCCCACTCCTACATTAACATATGCTCAAAATGACCTCCATTAGCTTGCAAACACATTTCCCACCTTTTAATTAGGTTTTGGTGCACCTTATTTAACGTTTGTGGGTTTTATACTTGTAATAGCTGCTGTAATACTATCTTTGAGTTGCTCAATGTTATTGGATTTTTTAGCATACACTACATCCTTTACAGTACCCCAAAGAAAAAAATCCAGTGGCGATAGTTCTGGTGACCTTGCCGGCCATGGAACAGGACCTGCATTGCCAATCCAATTTGGAAAACTATTATCAAGATATTCAGAAACGGCTTGAGCATTGTGAGCAGATGCACCGTCATGCTGAAAATAATATAAGTTTTGCAGTAAATGAAGTGGCAAATTATCGAGCATTTCTTGCAATTCGTTTTGTAGAAAATTTAAATAGCGTACACCATTTAAATTATAATTATAGAAGAAAGGCCCAAGTATTTTATTACCAAAAATAGCACACCACACATTTATCGAAAATTGATGTTGATCCCGCCTTTCTTCTGTTAAATGGGGATTTTCCTGACTCCAGTAGACTGTATTTTTTCTGTTAAACATGCTTTTGTTAGTAAATTTTGCTTCGTCGGTAAATATAATAGTGTGACCTACAAAACTGTTGTCTTCTCTCACAATCCCCATGATACAGTGTATTGCTAACATGGGTTTTGTATGGTTTGTAGCGGTTTTGTTTTAAAATTAGGCGAGCTTTTTCTGTAGAAGTAGCGCACTCAATTGCAGTTTCTCGGGTGGACGCTGTTGGCTTAAAATTTATGTAGGCTAACACACGTTCTTCATCATCAGTTTTGAATTTTCTTTTATCAGTACTGGGTTTTGTAAAAGCACCAAACCTTTTTAAATTGTTTTCTAATTTAGAAAACAATCGTTTATGTGGCTGCCTTCTTTCCAAATATCTTTCATAGTACATATCACCAGCAGCATCACAATTTCTGTTACAGGCATAGTAACAAAAGAGCATGTCATTTTTTTCGTCGTTTGTATACATTCTCTATTATAATCAAATAAATTTAAAAGTCTTCTACACAAAATTTGCAACCCAGAGCAAATAAACACTTTAACTAATAATATCTGACAAATGCCAGTTGTTTTTTGTTTATTTAAAATATGTATCCATGGACTCCTTGATGTCCGCAAATAAATAAATCGTTTTTTCTTTATTATGAAGAAACTACTGAAAATAAGTACATCAACCCTTACATCAGGGTAATCAGAAAAGAAAAACCTTTCCATTTGGGTTATATTGAACTATGGTTTCCATTTAAAAAAAGTGAGGTTATGTTTGTAGCTTGAAAACCCATTTCCAATTAAAATTGTCATATACGCTATTGAATTCTGCTTAAAAAGTTTATTACGCTCCCTTCCTGTTAAAGTACTGAAAAATACATCGTTCTTTGAGATCGCTGTTTGTATAAAGGAAATACTTCAGAATAATTCAGATTTGTATGCAATTTAACTTGTCGGTATTAATTTAAAAGTAGGTAATTTGAAGATTGATTTTCATTAATAAAAATTGGATTATAAATAAATTGCTTTCCGACTTGTTGGAAGTGATAAACCGCGATAATTAAGTGTTGGATATGATTGCGGCATTTCACGTTTTGTATGTGGCCTTATGTGATTATCCAAGTCGAAATAATGTTAATTAGTCGGTACCTTGTTTCAAACACCTGTTTTGATACGGCACTATAGCGTGTAATAACTTCTTATAATACCCAATCCTAAAGACTCGTGGAAATAATGCATCGTACTTATTTGATAAAGCTTTCTTCGAGTTTCTAATCAAACTGGTGTGTTGGATAACGCTGATTAGATTTAATTCTTGCAAACGACGTTTTCATTTTGATTCTGCAGCTCGTGCTTTTAATACATTTTCAGGATTGCTCATTTTATTACTACAAGAACCATCTCGTGCTTTTAATATATTTTCTGGATTGCTCATTTTATTACTACGAGAGCGATGCATATTTGTTGTTGACAAGAAGTGAATATCTAGGATGCATCGGTAAGGTCTTCCTCGCTTATCAACACTAATAAGATTCCCATTTTAGCTCTTTGGCAGAGGCCTAATGATTTTCCTACGGTAGGCCAGATCGCTTTTTATGGATGGCCTGACTAATCTTTGGACTTAGATTACTGTTCTGGAGTGTAGACTACGATAGTAACAGGGATGTTACCGATCACCGTGGTGTTGCTGTATTGATCCACCACCAATAGCTTGCAAGATATAGATTCTGACCCATAGAGGTATGTGACTTTGTTTTTTTTTGGTACATAGCAAGTAATAAACCCAACTTGCATTGATATACGAACTAAGCACTTTTTTTTGTTTAATAAAGACCGCACTCTGTAATTAGCTGTGCTAGTGTTCATTGTTAGGCTAAAATGTTCCTTTTAAATACCATATTTTTTTAAAATATTTGAACACAGAAGCATCCATACTACTGGATTACCTATTTATCTTTTGTTATAAGCTGTTTGCTTTATGTTGAATTGGTGTGTGAGGAAACGTTTCTGCTACTCCCCAATATTACCTCACTTTGTTCTAAATATTTTTGTATTGCTTTTACCGTTGTTATATTATATAGATTATGTAAACAGTTTCTTTTTTTTCATTCTACATAGTACTAAAAATTTTTGTATTGCTTTTTCTTTATTTCAGGTTTGCTTAATTATTTTTCTTACAGGTACTGTCACTAACTCCTTACCGCCGTATACATTATATGTCAGTTTATTTTCTACAACCCCCTAATCTCCGACTGAGCCCGGTCATTCCTTGACTTTCTTTGTGTTACGCACGGCTACGAGCCAACGTAACATAAATTTGGACGCCCTGACGTGGGACCTCGATTTTTTTGATTGCCTCAATTTTTTTTTTTATTATTTTGGCCCGATTTTTTTCTCTGATTGCCTCGATTTTTATGATTTGCTCTCGATTTTTTTTTGGTTTGCTCTTGATCTTTTAAATTCTTTTTTTATATAACCTTGATTTTTTTCTCTTGGCATTGACCTTCTTTTTGTGTATCGGCTCGATTTTTTTGATGGCTTTAAATTTGGCTTCGACTTTGTCAGGTTTAAATTTTGTACTCCGATTCTGTTCCGTGTAACGTTACTTCGATTTTCTGGGTTAGTTTAAAGTTGGCTTCGACCTTGTTGAGGGTAAATTTTGGCTTAATTTCTGGCCTGATCTATTTTGTTACTGCCTGATGCTACTTCTTTGTTTCTCCCTTTATGTCCACACTGATGTTTAGTTTTCTTTGTTTTCCGGTGCGGGTTCGATCGGTTTAGATGTTAGTTTGGTTTTCGTTCTTGATCGCCAAGATCATTCGTTATTTTTTTTTGTGTTTTGGTCAGATTATCGGAATTGTGTGTTCGCCGGTAATCCTAGTCCACTGAATACGCTGGCGCCCATTTTCTTTTGTTTTCGCGTTCCTTGCTGTACATTTCGTTCTCCCTGTCATTCCTAGAGTTGGTTTTCCTCCTATTTCTATTCTACTGCGCGTCCTTTCGACGTTGTGAAGTCTAAACTGTACTATAGGTCACCGAATCGCCTTGTTGTTGGCGTGAGGGTTGAATTCCTTTGTTGGTTGTTTCCTTCTTTTCGTGGTATACCATGGCATATTGGCGCATTCATGTAAACCGGTTGCGGAAAACCGAGTTACAACATGAATTGGTATCCCGAGGATTTGATCCAGAGGATAATGTTGATGAATTACGCCGGTCCGTACAGAGTGCGTACCGTATGGAACGGGAACCGGGATTTCGTCCTGTTCCCGTCGGAACTGATTTCGATTCCGAACTTGGAGCAGTTACGGCTGCTGTCCAGGAGCTCAAACAAGCTCTAGTAACATTTTGTGGGGATAAATCCTCCCCTGCGTTTAAACGCATTTGCTCCGTATGGGTGTATACCGAACGACGCTGTTCGAAAATGTCTCCAACGCCGGAGCAGCGTCAATCCCATAATCAGCTACTGCTGACCTTAGCTAACTTCCGCGGTTCTTTCGATACGAAGATAAAGAAGTTTCGTCATATCGTTACGTTATCCGAAACTCCGATAGCCACTTCTAGCCCGGCACACACTACTGGTGTCGATTCTGAAGAACCTCCTTTACTTACTTCCGACTCGGAATCGGAACCTGAACAGGAATCCACTTATGCTACCGTGCCTAGGTCAACCGCTACTCCTTGGTCCGCTTTCCACCAATACATCCCGGTGTCGAAGTGGAATTTATAATTTTCTGGCAACCCGAGCACCTTATCTGTACATAATTTCTTAGAACGGGTGGAAGAACTCCGACGAGCCCGACATGTGTCGGAACTGCAGTTATTTGAGGCTGCCGCAGATTTATTCGAAGCTAAGGCCTTGCTTTGGTATCGAGGTAATCGGCATAGGTTTTCGGATTGGAAGTCGTTATCCGATTTACTGATCCAACATTTCGAACCTCCGGATTATAAGCGGCGATTGTTTCAAGATATTTTAATCCGAACCCAAGACTCCACGGAAGGTATTATCGAGTACCTAGCTTGTATGGCCGCCATGTTCCGTCGTCACGGGAGTATACCTGATGACGTACAGTTAGATGTTGTTTCCCGAAATTTATCTCCCTTCTATCTCACTCGGTTACCTCCGGTTCGATCTTTACAAGAGTTGGAAACGGAGTGCTTACAACTAGAACGCAAGAAATTTCGCGTTGAGAACTATGTACCCCCTAGCCGGGATAAAAACTCCTACGTAGAGCCAGATTTCGCCTTCGCCCCCGTTTCGCTTCCTATGGATACACTCCCTCCTCCTGCTCGACCTGTCAAGGCCCGTCCGACCCCTCCGATTCGACCTAACGTTCCTGTTACCGTATCGTCTGCTCCTGTCCCTACATCTACTGCTATTCGTCAGGTCACTTGTTTAAATTGCGACCAAGTTGGACATATATCTACTCGTTGTCCCAGTCCGCAAGTCCGCCATTGTTATGGTTGTGGTAGTAAGGGAGTTACTCGTCCTAACTGCCCAACATGTACGGCGTCGGTAAACCGACGATAGGGTCCTTAGGCCGAGGCGAAGACCCTATTCTTTCTCTGTCCTCGGATATCCCTTTTTTTGGTCTCGAAGACCACTCTCGATCTATCTTAAACTACCTGTGCACTAGTGTCCGAGGCGACCGGCGCCCATACTTATCTGTTCAAATTTTTGGGATTTCCTTTACTGGGTTGCTAGACTCAGGAGCCACTCGTACGATCCTTGGTGGTCCTGGTTGGCACCGATTACGTTCTTTAAATATTCCTCTTCATCCGTATTCTTCGTCTTTCTGCAGCTTGGCCGACAACTCGAAATGTCACATCCTAGGTTTCGTCTCCCTTCCCATCACTCTCTCGGAATCCGTTACTACTCTTGATATACTGGTTATTCCCGACGTCTCTCACCAACTCATACTCGGCATAGATTTCTGGCAGTCTGTGCAGTGTGTACCCAGTTTTCTGGATGGTCATTGGATTTTTGCCCCTCCTTCCTCGTTGGCCATCACTACTTCCGCTCCTACCCATATTATTTCCGAACTTGGTCCCGAACAACAACTGCGACTCGACTTTCTAATCACTTCCTCCTTCTCCAAACAACCTCCTGGTCTCGGCTGCACTTCCTTAGTACAACACCACATCCGCACGTCAGCCGAGCCCATCAAACAACGTTATTACCCCCTTTCTCCTCCACTCCTCAAGGTTGCCCATTCAGAACTCGATGAGATGCTCCGCTTAGGCGTCGTCGAACCTTCTACTAGTCCATGGTCCAGCCCAATTGTCCTAGTTAAGAAGAAAGACGATTCCTATCGATTCTGTATTGATTTCCGAAAGGTCAACCAAGTTACCCAAAAAGACGTCTATCCTCTTCCCTACATTTCTACCATTCTTGACCGACTCCGGGATGCTCGTTATCTTTCCTCACTTGATATCCGTTCCGCCTATTGGCAAATCCCTCTGTCCCCGGAATCTAAACCCATCACTGCCTTTACCGTCCCTCATCGAGGTTTATTTCAATTTTGTCGCATGCCCTTCGGCCTCCACAATTCTCCTGCCACCTTCCAACGCCTTATCGATCAAGTCATCGGTTCTGACTTGGAACCATTCTGTTTCGCCTACCTCGATGACATCATCATTGCTACTCCTTCCTTCGAAGAACATCTCCGAATCCTTGATCTAGTTCTTTCTCGTCTCCTACATGCTGGCCTTACCCTCCGTCAAGATAAGTGTCATTTCTGCCTTCCCGAACTCCGCTATCTGGGTTATATCGTTAAGCGAGATGGGCTTCTTGTTGATCCCGACAAAGTTTCTGCCATCCTTAAGATTCCTCCGCCCTCCTCCGTTACCGCAGTCCGACAACTGATTGGCATGGCCAGTTGGTACCGTCGTTTTATCCCAAATTTTGCCACTCTCACCGCTCCGCTTTCTAACCTGACCCGCAAAAACACCCCTTTCGCTTAGACCTCCGATTGTCAATCCGCCTACCTTTCCCTCAAACAACATCTAGTTTCTGCCCCCATTCTTTCCTGTCCTGACTTTACCTTACCATTCACCATCCAAACTGACGCCTCTCACTTCGGTTTGGGTGCCGTCCTTAGCCAATCCCATCCCGACGGCGAGAAGGTCGTAAGCTATATCAGTCGGTCACTCACCAAGCCTGAGCGCAACTACTCAGTTACTGAGAAGGAGTGTCTGGCGGTGATGTGGGCGATTGAGAAGTTTCGTCCTTACGTTGAGGGTTCTCATTTTTCCGTTATCACTGATCATCATTCCCTCCTTTGGCTCAATAACCTCCAAAGTCCTTCCGGTCGTTTAGCCCGTTGGTCCCTTCGTCTCCAACAGTATGACTTTGTCATTATTCACCGTAAGGGCAAAGATCATGTTGTTCCTGATGCCCTCTCTCGTTCTGTTCCGGTTCTTGAACCAGTTTCTATTTCGATCGTCACCTCTCTCGAAGTCACCCTTCCTACTCCTGATCCCTGGTACAACGCCATGCTCCGAAAAGTTTCTGACTCCGCTACACGTTATCCCTCCTGGTCCGTAGTGCACAATATCCTTTTTCGTCGTCACAAAACTTCTATCGCTGCTGATTCTCAGGGCGATTGGAAAATTGTCGTACTTTCTGAACAGCGTAAAAATCTGATATCCCTCCATCACGATCCTCCTACTTCCGGTCATTGTGGTGTGACCAAAACCTCCGCCCGTATCCTGCAAACTTACTTCTGGCCCAGTCTTCGAGCTGACGTCGCTCGCTATATCCGACGTTGTCCGGTTTGTGCTGCTCACAAGGTTGAACAGTTGCCTCCTCCTGGTCTCTTTGCTCCTAGAGCAAAACCCTCCTATCCCTGGCAGATTATCTCCTGCGACATTGTCGGTCCCCTTCCTCGTTCCACCAAAGGTCACTCCTATGTTTGTGTAGTGGCTGATTATTTTACCAAATTTCCTCTTTTCTTTCCTTTACGCAAAGCCACTGCACAGTCCATCACCAAAATCCTAGAAGACCAAGTTTTCCTCCTTTTTGGCGTTCCTCAATACCTTATCACTGATAACGGTGTACAATTCCGCAGCCATCAGCTTACCTCTTTATGTGCCCGTTATCACACCAAAATCCTTTACACCGCTCGCTACCATCCTCAAGCCAATCCTGCTGAACGGGTTAATCGCGTCCTTAAAACCATGCTTGCCTCCTATGTACTCGACGACCAACGTCATTGGGACGTGAACCTCCCAAAAGTTTCTTGTGCAATCCGCACCTCCAAACATGAAATCATAGGCTGTACTCCGTTCTTTGCTTTATTTGGTCGTGAGCATATCCTTTCCGGCGATTATTTCGGGCAGTTGTCCGAAATAAACGACATGTACATTCCTGATCCCGAACATCCTTCCCCTGATCCTGAACACTTTAAACATATCCGTTCCCACATTCTCAAAAAACTTTCTGCTGGTTATAAAAAAATTCACAGCCGCTATAATCTCCGTCGCCGTCCCGTCTCCTATCAACTAGGTGATTCCGTTTGGCGTCGTAATTTTGCTCTGTCCGATGCGTCCCGTCATTTTAACGCCAAACTTGCTCCTAAGTTCCTTGGTCCTTTTCCTATATCCAAAGTTGTTTCTCCCTGGACTTATGAGCTTACCGATCCTTCCGGTCACAAATCCATATGGCATGTCAAAGACCTAAAACCTGCCCATCCTGATAATCCAAATGTCCCCAATCTAGATCTGTTGTCCTTTTGGCGACGCAAGCGCCGCAAATTTCGTCCGTAATCCACTCGTCTCCCTACGTTATACGATTCCTTCTTCTCGTTAACTTTATCTGTGATATTTTACATATTTCGTAGTATTGTGTGATGACTTTTATTTTTTTTCTTCTACTTTTTCCGGGTTTTTCTTTCATTCCACATTCCTGTCCATTTTTTTTCCTGACTGGTTTTCCTTGCGGTTAGTTGATGTACTGACTTCGATCACTCGTTGTATCTGCTCCTGTGGTAGTTGCTCTTTAGGCCTACTTTCTGTCCTTTAGGAATCACGACTTAGTCGACTTTTGGGTCTATTAGCAGATTACTTTCCTTACTTGGTTGTATTATACGACTCTTTTTTTTCTTCTTGGTACCACAGTTTGAAGCTTTTCGTTACTTTGCCCAGTTTTCCGTTTGTCGTTCCCTAGCTTACTTGAGGCTTGACACTTGTGTCTTATGTTGGCTATTGCTGTTGGTTTCCTTCCTCGCTACTTTTCTTTTCTTTTGGTTGCTGCGCGCGCGAAATCAATTTTCTTGAGGTTGGAAACTGTGCTGTTTCTTTTCTAAAGAGACATCCGTCCTTTGACGACTTTGGCAGCGTTTATGCTTTTACACCTTAGTCCTCTTCGATTGCTACTACTTACCTATCTTTCCCTGTGGATTTCTTTACTCTTAGTTTTGTCCGACATTTTGGTCCTTCGAGCCGGAAAATTTTTTTTTGTTTGGTTCCTTGTCTGTCGCTTTTTCTTTCACCCCGACCTGTTAATTTTGCTGGGGGGGAATTTGTTACGCTCCCTTCCTGTTAAAGTACTGAAAAATACATCGTTCTTTGAGATCGCTGTTTGTATAAAGGAAATACTTCAGAATAATTCAGATTTGTATGCAATTTAACTTGTCGGTATTAATTTAAAAGTAGGTAATTTGAAGATTGATTTTCATTAATAAAAATTGGATTATAAATAAATTGCTTTCCGACTTGTTGGAAGTGATAAACCGCGATAATTAAGTGTTGGATATGATTGCGGCATTTCACGTTTTGTATGTGGCCTTATGTGATTATCCAAGTCGAAATAATGTTAATTAGTCGGTACCTTGTTTCAAACACCTGTTTTGATACGGCACTATAGCGTGTAATAACTTCTTATAATACCCAATCCTAAAGACTCGTGGAAATAATGCATCGTACTTATTTGATAAAGCTTTCTTCGAGTTTCTAATCAAACTGGTGTGTTGGATAACGCTGATTAGATTTAATTCTTGCAAACGACGTTTTCATTTTGATTCTGCAGCTCGTGCTTTTAATACATTTTCAGGATTGCTCATTTTATTACTACAAGAACCATCTCGTGCTTTTAATATATTTTCTGGATTGCTCATTTTATTACTACGAGAGCGATGCATATTTGTTGTTGACAAGAAGTGAATATCTAGGATGCATCGGTAAGGTCTTCCTCGCTTATCAACACTAATAAGATTCCCATTTTAGCTCTTTGGCAGAGGCCTAATGATTTTCCTACGGTAGGCCAGATCGCTTTTATGGATGGCCTGACTAATCTTTGGACTTAGATTACTGTTCTGGAGTGTAGACTACGATAGTAACAGGGATGTTACCGATCACCGTGGTGTTGCTGTATTGATCCACCACCAATAGCTTGCAAGATATAGATTCTGACCCATAGAGGTATGTGACTTTGTTTTTTTGGTACATAGCAAGTAATAAACCCAACTTGCATTGATATACGAACTAAGCACTTTTTTTTGTTTAATAAAGACCGCACTCTGTAATTATCTGTGCTAGTGTTCATTGTTAGGCTAAAATGTTCCTTTTAAATACCATATTTTTTTAAAATATTTGAACACAGAAGCATCCATACTACTGGATTACCTATTTATCTTTTGTTATAAGCTGTTTGCTTTATGTTGAATTGGTGTGTGAGGAAACGTTTCTGCTACTCCCCAATATTACCTCACTTTGTTCTAAATATTTTTGTATTGCTTTTACCGTTGTTATATTATATAGATTATGTAAACAGTTTCTTTTTTTTCATTCTACATAGTACTAAAAATTTTTGTATTGCTTTTTCTTTATTTCAGGTTTGCTTAATTATTTTTCTTACAGGTACTGTCACTAACTCCTTACCGCCGTATACATTATATGTCAGTTTATTTTCTACAACCCCCTAATCTCCGACTGAGCCCGGTCATTCCTTGACTTTCTTTGTGTTACGCACGGCTACGAGCCAACGTAACAAGTTACCTTACAAGCAGTTTTTATTTTCTCTATAGGTTAAACCGTTAAAAAGTTATTAGCGTTTGAAGAAAATGGCAAATTTCAGTTTTTTTCAAATATCTAAAAAAGTTGAGCATCTAGGTGAGTTTTCAAAAAAGCATCATACTACTCGTAAATATCTCTTCAACTTTGCTAATTTAACCAACATTGTATCTTCTATAATAAAAAAGTTATCCATATACGGAGATAGATTGTGGGCACCCTGTATAGGATGTCGAATTTCGATGCTCACCTGGTATCTCGGTAATCAGAAGACAGTGCAGCTGTTAAATGAGGAATGTTTTGCAGAATTTAATGCTGTCTCTTAATGTTATTTCAAATTAGACCTAAGTTTATAATTTTTAAAATATTTTGAAAAATCAGAAATTTGCCGATTTCATGGTTCCTGAAAAATAATGCTAAATATGACCTCTAAGTTTTATACTGTTCAGATACTTTTTAAGACAAATTATTTGATATAAGCAGCAAATCCAAATTGTCATTAGTTTTTAAGTTATTAGTGCTCTTTTGTTTTTCATATGGCGGTCATATCGGATTTTGAGTTTGTTATATAGTCCTTAAAATGTGCTTTTCAATGATGTATAACATGCAGGTAGAATTTATAATTATAAGGAAAATAGTAACAACATCCCAAATGCAATAGTGTTTTTTGGCATTTATTTGTTCATGTAGGCAATCAATTAAGAATGTGTTATAAATAAACATTATTTAACCTTTTTATCACTTATAATATGAAAAAATTTCGTCGGCCATTGGTGACCGCCATTTATAAAAACACAAAGTTTGTATCTGTATAGACTGTGACCGGTCACTGATGACTGCCCATTGTTGCGGTTTATATAAAAAACTTTCAATGAAGAGCATGCTTTCTGAAATACAGATCAGATTACAGAAAATAGCTTTAGAATTAAGTCTTTATAGGTTTGACCATTTATGAGCACGTGCGTGTGAGTTCCTTCCTATTCAATATGAATACTAGCCGTGGGCGGAGAATGGTAGAGATGGTGATGAATTGTATATCTTTTACTGATAAAGGTAATGCCTCGATTTTGTGTTTTACAGACCATTAGATGTTTTAAAGTTTGTTTATAGAGGCAAATGAAAGTGGTTCAAACCCATTTTCTGACAATGACTTTGATCCTACATATTCACCAGAAGAGAGCTCGAATTTCGTTTAATCGCAAAAACTTGAATCACGGGAATCGGCTGTGTACGATTTAGATCGTATTGGTGATGAAGCTGATAACGAACTAAATGAATGCAGAATCTGTTGATTTCTATTTTTTATTTCTGGATAAAGAACTAGTGGAGATGATAGTATCCAAAATCGATCCTTATGCTACTTAATTTCTTCTTTCTGTTGATGTTGTACCATCACTCTCCTGTCTCATAGCATGGACTCCAATTAGTGCACCTGAAATGTAATGTTTCTAAGGAATTTTTGGATACACGGGCAAAGTAAAAATGCCAAGCATAAAGCACTTCTGGAGCACACATCCACTTTTCAAAAATACTTGTTGTTTCTAGTGCAATGACTAGAAATATGTTTGAATGACTGCTGAAAATGTGGCATTTTATTAATAATGAATCATGTCCAGAAGCTGATAGACTGTACAAAATAGAATTACTTATAAATATATTTTTAAAAAAATGTCAAGAAATATACGTACCGGAATCAAAGTGTTAAAACTTCGCTGCGGTAATGGCTACAAGTAGAATATAAAAATGTACTCTGGAAAAAACAAAATTGAAAAACTTCGGTTCCTACAAAAATTGTTTTATGTCTGGTAGACCAGTTATTAAATAGTGGAGAACTATTGTTGCGGATAATTATTACACGAGCATAGAATTGACTAGCCAATTACTTGATGGACAAACACAACTTTTGATAACTCTAAGAGCTAATCGTATATGTTATCCCAAACAAGTTGTAAAGAAAAAAAATGAAAGTTGAAGAATCTGTTGCAGAGGAGCACAGCAAAGGTATTTGTGTTGAAAATGGCGCGACAAGAGAGATGTAATTATCATTTTAACAAAACACAGCAACGAAACTATTAAAGAAATTCGTCGTGCTGGCGTAAAAGATAAAAAGCCTGTTATATTGCTAGTTACAACTCGGGTAAATCATCAATTGATGGGTCTGATCAAATGGCAAGTTACAACACTACCCTTAGGTTATCCATCAAATGGTATCGTAAAATAGTTGTAGAAGTAGTTCTGGGAACTGCCGCCGTGAATACATACATATTGTGTAGAAAAATAAAAAATACCAATATGACCATCACAGAGATTCGGGAAAAATTAATTACAACTTTATTAGAATCGAGTCAAAAATTACAGTAAGTTTGTGATACCACATGCATATCTAGAAAACGCACAAATAAAATAAACACTCATACATTTGCTAAAAAAGAGGAACCTGCAGCTAAATGCAGGAAATATTGTCGGGATGTTATGAAAACAAGCAGCTGCAAAACCTGTCAAGAAATTGTGTAAAAAGGTAGCTACTTATTGCGTTCAGTGCATTTACCAACCTGATTATTGTTTGAGTTGCTTTACAGAAAAACACAAATAAGTGATGTATAAGTGCAATAACATTGTTGTTTATTATACGAGAACAAAGTTTTATATTGCCTGTCAGTAATTCTTTATTTCTATTATCATCGACAGTTATGTATACCTGCAAATGAAAAAGTTTCAAATTGTATGCGTTTCAAGATTCCTCATGGCCGGAGCGGTTACGTAGATTTGATGTGATGTGTACAATGTCGGCTATGAGGCCTGGAGAACACTTTTGATGGAAGTCTACAAAGCGGTCACTCGTGACCGCTTTGGCCAGGTAGGCAAAACTGCTGTCGGTCACTGATGACTGCTTTGGCCGCTAAGGTGTTAATCTTTAATATGAAATTAGTAGACTATGAAAGTGAAAAGATATTCTAAGTAATACTGTATAATAAAGAAGCGATACTGACGTTTAATTTCATTATTAACAAAAACAGGCTCGCCAATAAAATTAGTAAACCATGGAATTAAACATCAGTGTGAAACAATATATCAAAACGATAACCTATCAAAGTACAATTAGTTCGGCAGAGATAAGTTAATTCAAACCTTGTTTGTCAACTACTTGTAGTTAGTGATAAGTAATCCTCGTCAAGTATCAAGATTTATAATTATTGATAATTGCACTTATATATTCAAACGAAGAAAAGGCTGGTATGTTGAAAGGGTATTTCAAAGTAAATAAAAACACTGAAAATGCGTGCACGAGTTATGTTGAGCGTTTTCCAGAAAGATAGCAACCACACAGGACAACTTATAGAAGACTAGTTAGCAATCTACAGAACTTTGGAAGCTTTGAACAAAAACGAGCTCACTCTGAAGTAAATGATGGTGGTATAGGTCGATATAATATTTTGTAAACGTTAATGAACAATCCCAGTACATCAATTCGTCGTGTGGCTCGAGAACCGGAGATTTCAAAATCTACTGTTTACAGAACCTTGAAGAGAAACAAGTATCACCAATACAAACCAACAATTGTACAAGGTTTAAGCAATAATGACAATCACTGAAGATTACAGTTTAGCAGGTGGTACCTTCAAAAATGTGAATATGTCGCCAATTTTCCTAAGAAAATACTATGGACAGATGAAACACGATTTACAAATTGTGGAGTGTTTAATACAAATAACTATCATCATTAGTCTACCGAAAATCCAGATTTGGTAAATTAAAAAAGATTTCAAGTTCGATTTGGTTTTAATGTCTGGTACGGTTTAATTGGTATTAAATTTTATTTACATTTTTTTTTTGGTTTTTGTGTTTTTGTTTCGTTTTAGATAATCGCTTAATAGATCCTTTCATCTTTGATTATAATTTAACTGGTAACGGATATTTGGAGCGACTAACAAACGAGATAATGTTTGCTTTGAGATAAATTATTAATCCCGAGAACACGCAAACATTTGGTTCCAGCAAGGGTGTTTACCGGCCCATAACACTCGTAACCTGCAACATTTTTTGAGAGAAAACTTTAATGACAGAGTGCTTTCAAGTAATGAACCAGTGCAATGGTCTGTGAGATCACCCGACCTTACCCCCCTAGACTTTTAATTGTGGGGTACCACTAAAAACAGCGTATTTAATTTTGAACAACTAGAGACTCGGGTAATTTTAAAACAAAGACTAATAGATGTGTTGCGATCAGTAAACGGAAACATGCTACGCAGAGTTTGTAACACCGTTAGATCGAGGTGTCAAACTTGTGTGGAACAGAATATTGAACAATTCCTTTAAGTGAATGTGAACTTTATGTACTGCTTCTTTACTTTTTATTACTGTGATTGTTGTATCGTTTCTTTATTTTACAGTATTACTCAGAATATCTTTTTACTTTCACTTGTTATTGGTGTTTACTTTCATAGCCTACTAATTTCATATTAAAGAATAATTTACGTTTTTATTAATATTTCCCTTATAACTAAAAATTATTCGTGCATGTGATATATCATTGAGAATCACATTTTAAGGACTGCCTAACAAACCTAATATTCGATATGACCGCCATATAAAAAAACTTAGCTTAAAAACAAATGACAATTTGTATTTGCTGCATATATCAAATAATTTGTCATAATAAATATCTGAATAATGTAATCTGGGCTCTATGGCGGATGTGGGAGTACTTTCTGCCAAAAATTCTCTCACTGACATTGAAGTGTGGCTGGGTGCATTATTGTGATGCAGGAGTCAAGTGCTGGAAATTTCAGTTCAAACACGCAACACCCTTTTTTTTTGCAAACCTTCAAAGTAAGAGATTTGATATACTGTTTGACCCTGTGGAGCAAATTTCTTATGAGCAATTCCACGACAATCATAAAGGACGATAAGCATGGACTTGATTTGCGATTTTCTCATGCAAGCTTTCTTCGGCCTCGGTGATGACGGCGTGTGCCACTCTGCACTTTGTCGTTTTGTTTCAGGGTCGTATTCGAATACCCATGATTCACCACCTGTGATCACTCTGTTCATGAAGTTAGTTTGGGTTGTTAAGTGATTCATCAGTTCTTGGCTAATGGATAACCGATTCTCTTTTTGTTCATCGGACAAGTTCTGGGGCACCAGCTTTGCACAATCTTTTCTCATGCCTAGTTCCTCTGTCAGAATTCGATGAACATTATCCTTACTCATTTTAATTGTTAACAGCCGATCTTGCGCCAACGCTGAACGCACTCTGGGCATGCAATTGGCTGTGCACGATGTGGACGGTCGCACGGAGCGATGCTCATCTTTAACATTTTCTTGACCCTTTTTGAAAGCCTGGTGCCATCTGAAAACTTGTGCTGCAACATAGTAATTATGAACACTGTGGCTATATTTAAAAATATAAAAAAACCCAGAAAAGACCCCTTAACTTTGAAAAACTAAAAGATAAAAATACCGACACAAGAGTTGAGAAAAATTCAAACGAATTGCTGAAAGACATCGGAGACATTTCTAGTGCTAAGGAAGTGGAAGCACAATGGAAAGACAATAAATCCAGCTTAGACATTGGGGTCAGAAATATTCGGTGGTATAAACAAAAATAATAAGAAGCCATGGGCAAATAAGGATATTCTGAATTTAATAGAAGAAAGGCAAAATACAAAAACAGACTAGACGAAGTAGAAAACAGAGACACAAGGCCATAAAACAGGAAAATTTTTGCCAATACAGGAATGTTATAGAACAATCGGTTGAGGAAAAGTGCATAGAAGTATATACTAAGATGGAAGTAGGAAAGACAGACGATGTACAAATTAAATAGAATGAATTCAGAAATATAGGTGGTGCGAAGTAGACATCATTTATAGAAAATAGCAAAATGGTGGATAGGTGGCAAATGTACAAGAAATTTATATGTAGGACAGGAACTAGAAAACTAGAACAGGAATATGACATTGAGGAGGATGACTTTGGATATCCTATACTTAGAGTTGAGTTTGAACTAACATTAAATAGTCTAAAAAATAATAAGATACTGGGTATAAATAAGGTGCAAGCAGAAACTCTGAAAGCCGCTGCTTAGTAGCAGATTGTCTGTTTCAACTTGCAAGCAATATGTATTTCGCTATTGAGATACCCAAATATTTCAAAGAGTAAGATCATAGTCACTATTAACAGCATACGTGGAAAAACTGTCTGAATAAATATTAGAAGAAGATGAATTTGGTTTAGGCGAAACACTGGAACACGGAAGACCATTTTAGCTTTGAGGATGATAATGGAGAAAACAACAGAAAAAGGAGAAAGCGTGTATGAAGGATTTGTAGATCTTGAAAAAGCATTCTACAATATAAAATGGGAAAAATATTCCAAATGGTCCAAAAGATTGGAATGAGTTATAGGGATCGACGGATACTACTTAGCCTAAAAGCAAATAACTGTAAGAGAACTAGATTTAGGACATAGAGAAGTAAGTATAGGAAACGGGGTGTGACAGGGATGTGCGTTATCTTTGTTAATGTTTAACTTGTATATCGAAGTGGCAATAAATACTTTCCCATGCAGAAAGAAATTTGGAATTATTATGCAGTGACAAACGATTAATATGCTTATATTTGCAGATGATGTAGTGGTATTAGCATACATGAAGGTAGAGTTTGAAGAAGACCTTAATGAAATGGAAACACTACTAACAGACAGATACCGCCTGAAAATTAACAAAAATAAAACTAAGGTGCTAGTATGTAAAGGAGGGCGAAATAAGTTAATAACCAGAATACAGATAGAAAGCGAGAATTTACAAAAGGTTAAGGATTTTTGCTATCTAGGAAGCCAAATAACGCAAAATAGGGAAAGTGCAAAAGAAATAAAACGAAGATTGTCACAAGGCCGTGCTGCATTTAACAAGAAAAGGCAAATTGTCTCAAGAGAACAAACATAGAAACGAGGAAAACGTTGCTGCAAGTATATGTGTGCAGCACAGTACTGTACAGCTGTGAAACATGGACAGTAGGAGATGGCTGACGCTTTTGAAATGTGGTGCTACAGATGCATGATGAAGATATTATGGACAGATAAGGTTAGGAACAAAGAGTTACTGGAAATGGTAGGAGAAGAAATATATGGAAGACAGTAAAAAATACGTGAGATAGGATGGTAGGGTACCTACTAAGGCACGAGAGAATAGTGCGCGAAATATATTAGAAACAGAGAAAGGACAAAAGGACAGTAGATTTTGATCTAGATTAGACTACTGCACGCAGATATTGAAACATGTATGCTGTATGAATTTTAGGGAATTGTGTCGGTTGGCTCAAAATGAAAACAATGGAGGTACGTTTCCAATCAGTTCCAGAACCGAAAACTTCATAACAAAAAATTAATTGTATTTAAACTTGATGATTATCATAGACAGGCGTTGGTTTTGCAATGTACTCAACAAATGTCGATTGTGCGATAGGAGTAATTGGGAAACTATTGATTCGACAAACGTTTAAGTGGTTGAGTATCTTGGTAGCCGTCAGGTTGCTAAACCCTTTCGCTTACCATTGAATATCGGTGCAATAGGGTATATTTCATCAAACAATACAAAAAGAAGAAAGCGCGAATACATCATTTGCCACTCTGGAAATAGCGTTCAACAATGTAAAATGGAAAAAAAAAGTTTGAAATATTTAAGAAGTTATAGGAATAGACGGATAGTACATAGCTTATACAAAGAGCAAACAGCGGTAATAAAATTAGTGCAGGAACGTAGAGAAGTAAATATTAGGAAATAGGTGAGACACGGAAGCGGGCTATACCCATTAACTTTTAACTTGTTAATCGAAGAGCAATGAGTACTATCAAATACAGGAATATATTTACAATTATTGTGCAGGGAGAAACGATTGATATGCTTAGATTTCCTGTTGATATAGCGGTGTTGGCATTTGGTAATGAAGAATTAGAAACAGCGCAGCATCGTAGGACTTTGAAACGCGAACAGTAGGAGAAGCGGTCAGGAAAGAAGCCCTTTAGAATGTGATGATACAGACGTATAATGAAGATATCATGGACATACAAAGTTGCTCTTGGAATAGTAGGGGAGGAAAAAAGTATGTGGGAAACGGTAAAGAAATAGGAGAGATATAATAATAGGACGCGTTTTTAGGCATGATTTGGTAGTGCGGGATATAGTAGAATCATAAAAAATAGGTACACCTAAATTGGACTATCACACAAGTGAAAAACGCAGGTTGGAGAAATCAAGGAAACGTGTAGGTACGTGTAGGTACGCATCCAACCAGTTGCAGGACCTAAGACCTATTGATGATGGGACTTTTGTATATTTGATACTTGAGGAAACATTGACCTAACATGCTCATGTGACTGCAATCACGTAGTCACAACCATGAGGTGTACACACTCAGATGCGTATTTATTTATTGCGTTTGTAACGTAGTCTAGTTATTATTCCGCACTTGTATTTTTGGTTCTTGAAGTAGTACTTATTATATGCAAACAGTTTGTCGCTTTTTGCTGATATGACACAAATCTCACGATATATCTAGCCATAGGATTTGTAGTTTCACTAAAAAAATTCCGTAATGTAAAAAATCAATGAAAGCCTCTTCTAATTAATAAATAAAATCTAATCTCCGGGGGTAATAAAAACAAATTTCAATTGTGCGTCTAATTAACTGAACCTCTTGCTATTAGAAACTTTTATTGCCTAGATAACATTTTTATCATTTCAATAACTGTAGTATTATGAAAGTTGTATCTCTCGTTAATTTGTATACCAATACGTAAGCACTTGTGCATTTCCTGACTATTGTATTAGAAATACAATTTCTAACAACTTCGCAATGGCGCGTTGTTTCTAAAGAATCGCATTAACTTTAGGGAAAAAAACTTGCATCCGATAAGCTCTTTGTAATGTACAAGTATATAGCAATATACAGCAAGGGAAACCAATAAATTTCCTAAATGATATTCAGAATACCTTTTTTTTATTATGTATATGTATGTAATAATATTAAAACCCGTTAAACTCTTCTGTAATTGGTGGTTACTGAGGTAATTGGCATTACAGTATAAGGTGCTAATTTTAAAATTCGTTGTATGTTACATTGCGCCCAAAATAGGATCTATGGATCCCTTAATTTATAGTATGCTAATGTTAAGGATATATGGAAGAAACTCCAATTGTTTTGAAACACAGGAATATACACGCAAAAATCTTTAAAATTTTATTTTATGAATGTCTTGAGAATGCCTCAATAGTAGCGCTGAAAAACAATAATCACTCTCCATATCTTTCCCAGGAGATAATTGTTCATTTATACGTTCATCAATGAAAGAATTAGATAAATAAATTGTGTTGATCATAGCCAGGTCCGTCGACGGAGGGGACTACTGGTACAGCTATACCGAACCCTCGACAATAGGAGACCCTATGCAATACGAAATTCGTTATATGCAGTACTATGTAATAACAAAGATAGCTTTTGTTTTAAAACCGTGACACATTTTCATTACAAAATGTCGTCACAAGGTACGCGGGTTAATGATATCTATCTCCTTAATCTTCGACGCCATTCTGAGAGCACCACTTCGGGCACTCGGTAAGGAAGGCATCTGGGCACTGAGCTCTCATCCGCTTTGCCCGCTGTGACTCGTGCAACGCTGACGCACAACGGGAGTTACATATTCCCCATATTAAAATGTATATAAAATAAACGTAGTTATTATGTCTTAGTAATAATATATTACATTGTATTGAATGAAGGTTATAAATTAAGTGTTATCAGAGTTCATATCCGAAATAAGAAAGGAAACGACAAATTTGTATTCCAGACGCAACCTGATACCACAGGTGCAAAAACAATGAACTGCAGTCCAGCAGACTCATTTATAATTGCATAGAATAAGACAATGTTGATTATCAAGAAATAGCAGACAGCAAGATCGGCACTTTCCCAGAATATGATGTGAGACCTGAAGCTTCATATAAACTGTGAAAAGCACCTAATCGCTAGTCAGCCTACGAATTTCATAACTTTAAAATTGTTGGTTGTTCAAACTACTCATTCGTAATTATTGATTAGTGATTTATTCACTTAGAATCTTTTTGTTTTTCATCATCAATTAATGAACATAAACGTTCAAGTTGTTGTACAAGAAATAAACAATTTCTGTAATTATAGAATTAAAATAAATTTGGTAGAAGTGCTTTTGGAAATAAAACTTTTTAAAAAGAAGCTCCAAACGACTCAAAATCTATCTCGCGCACTATGTTATCACACAAGCTCATTCAGCATGCTGTGATATTCGACCCAGACTAAAGAATTATTTACTAGTATGGGCATGGTACAAATCGAAGAATCAGTTGATTTGTCTGTATACTTAATTGTCAATAAAACATATATGCACTTAATGTTTTTCTATTGAACAACCAAATACATTTGCAAATTACATCAAAATCTGATCGGTATTGTGGAAGTTATGCGTACAGCAAGGATTGTACATCTGCGCGTGTGCAAAGTGTACTATTTATGTATGAGCGCTGAAAATCACAGGTGACCATTTAAAGTTTAACTTACATAATATCTGAAAATTTTATTGATATCGAATAGAAATTATAAATAATATTTATGCTAAAAGAATTCTACGTTTGTTCATAGGCGTGTTATTAATTTAGGAGTACTGATATTCATAGAAGGCCATCTAGCATCCAATCCACATATTCCCTAAAAATTTTATCAAAATCGGCTGAAAATTGTTGGAAGGTATGTGTTACGTCATCATCGAACATTCATTGGAATTTGTGACAATAAATACTTTGTGCGTGCATCCTACAGTTTGAGTGAAACATTATATACCGGCAGTGAGTGCGTGAAGTGACAGTCGTACTCGAGCCTTTACAGAAGCAAGTCGCATCTGAACCCTTGCAGAAGACGGTCGTGTGAGAGCTTTTGAAAGCGACACCATCACCCGGTCGAGCGTGTTACTGGTGCTCCGTCGAAAGCTTTGTGCGTGAACGTTTCATTTGCCCACAGCGGCACAGGATAAAAGGTATTTATACCCTTTTATTAAGTAGTTTGGTGTAGTTGTAGTTATTCCATAACCGCTCCACCATTATCGTTATTGCTACAAAAGCAATTGGTCCTTCATTATAATTTGCATATTTATATCACACATTTATATCAACCTCCTTAACCCCCAATCAATCAGTATGCCTGTCGTAAGGTTTTTAATCTTGGGCATACACAATGCCTATTAATGATCCGATCAAGTTGGAATTCATTTGGAATCATTTAAAGGCCAACTGTCAGGTCTCCTCCAAATTTTAGCAGATTCAAAGTATAATTGCGTGATCAATTGCGCTTCAGACGAAGATAAATGAAACAATAAAGAACTACACATCCTATCTTTATACTGTCTCGAAAAATTGATATGGTTTCTATAATTTTGGTCAAATTTCTTTTCGGTAAACTGTTTCGGTTAAGTTTCATGTCGGTCAAATTTCCATTATGCAAATTTTCTGTTTAGTAAACTTTCCTATCCGTTAAATTTCCTTTCAGTCAACTTTTCGGTATTAATGTGTTTTGGGTAAACTTTACGGGAGCAAATTCCAAGGTTCCGGATGTGTTTTCCAATGCCGACCGCATGAAATGCGCCTTGTACGGATGCAAGACTAAATGTAGGTCCCATTTGTTTTATTGCTAAAGGTCTCTACTTGCTGGGTGCGCAAAGTTTTTGACAAAATTTTTAACTCAAAAAACTCACGTGCCGATCATTGATTCGGATTGAATTTTGGAAAACTTAAATTGACGGTTGTGGTATCTACTATTTCAGTATCAAAGCTCCATAACTTAGTAGGGATGCACACACTTTCTTACAGCCTGCGTATGCCTACATCAGCAATTGTTTACCTAAAACAAAAAAATTGCTTTGAAAGGGATATTGTTTGTCTAGCCCAAAGCTTTTATCCGCTGCTGTAGGAAGTGCTAAAATTTTTATCCTTGTGAATATATGAATCTGTAACGCATTGACGAATGGGTATATAAGAGTTCATTTTTCTTTTATGGTCGCGCAAAGGTAGTTGGTCTGACTTTTAATGCGTATATGTTTATTATGCAAGTAATTTAAAATAAACGACAGATCTTATAAAGTCCCGCAAAATTGATATTGCGAGTTTCTTGATTATATTACGTTCAAAACCCTGTAGGTAATTTTTTGCATTCATTTTTAAAACACACTAAAATTTCTAAACAAGCTCTATTTTCCGCCATTTGAAATTAGTGTTATTTAACAAAGTTTCTCAAGTAATTATTCTATAAAATTTTGCCTTATAAAATCAATCAGCTGCTTAGAAAACTTTACGTTACAAAGTAGTTGTAATATTTTCTACCACTTGTAGTGACTATATTTTAATTAAAAGCTGCACGTAAATGCGCAGCTTTCTTTTAAAACTTACCACCTGCCTACATCTGCTTACAATAGGTTTGTTATCTATAAGTATGCTGTTATTCTGCAACTGTTAAAATGTTCCAAAGTAATAAGATTGTTTTCCTTTGTCTAAAAATCCTTTGTTAATTGCGTTATCTGCTTGTTGGCAAGTTGTTACAATTTGTATTTCGGCAGCTGCTGTCTGGAAATTTTTCACACTTGATTTTTCGGCGATATCTTTGAAAGCCAAATACTTACCCCCATACATGATTCTGTCCTTATAAAATAGCGACAGTGCTTTGAAAGAGACATTGAATACAACATTTTCTTACCGAAGATACATGTTGCGAAGTCGCGCTTCTAAGAAAGCTTTCTTTTCTAGTATGAGTTAAGTTGGCTGGATGCTGGAACCAACAACTTAACTCAATCAAGTGTCAACTACTTTTAAATTTATATGTAAATTATTTACGTAAAAACACAAAGAAACAGTTTAAAGCGGACCCTAACATAAACTTTGATTAACTAATTTTTAATTTATAGAATGATTATATAGTCGTTCGTGCATTGTGCATGTAAGTTTTGTAACGTGGTGGTGCTAATTTATTGGATAATCATGAATAATAATAGCAAATGAAAACTCTATTCTTCACAGCAGCATCAAAATATTACGAAAACAGATAACTGTTTCTTGAGCTATTGGCTTCGTGTTAGTATCATCTTAGGACTGGGAAAATTCGGCTGCATTTCTCCATTAGCTTAACTCATACTAGCACAGAAAGCATTTTTAGTAGCGCGACTTTACACCATGTATCCTCGGTAAGAAGATGTTGTATTCAGCGTCTCTTTCAAAGCACGGTCTCTATTTTATAAGGACAGAATCATGTATGGTGGTAGGTATTTGGATTTCAAAGATATCGCCGAAGAATCAAGCGTGCAAAATTCTCAGACAACTGCTGCCGAAATACAAATTGGAACAACTTGCCAACAAGCAGATAACACAATTAACAAAGGATTTTTAGACAAAGGAAAACAATAATTTTCCTTTGAAACATCATAACGGCTGCAGAATCACAGTATACTTATAGATAACAAACCCATTGTAACCACATATAGGCAGGTGGTAAGTGGCCTTATCTTATCTTTTAGCTGTGCATTTACGTGCAGCTTTTAATTAAAATGTAGTCACTGCCGGTGGCAGGAAATATAGCAACTACTTTGTAACGTAAAGTTTTCTAAGCAGCTGTTTGATTTTATAAGGCAAAGGTTTATAGAATAATTACTTGAGAAATTTTATTAAATAACCCTAATTTCAAATGGCGGGAAATCAAGCTTGTTTAGAAATTTTAGGGTGTTTTAAAATAAATGCAAAAAAATTACTTACAGGGTTTTGAAAGTAACATAATCAAGAAACTCGCAATATCAATATCTCCGGTACTTTATAAAATCTGTCTGTCAATTTTAATTATCCGCATAATAAACATATATGCATTAAAAGTCAGATTAACTACCTTTGCGCAACCATAAAAGAAAAATGAACTCTTTTATACCCATTAGTCAATGCGTTACAGATTCATATATCCACGAGGATAAAAATTTCAGCACTTCGTACAGTAACGGGAAAAAAACTTTGGAGTAGGCAAACAATATCCCTTTCATAGCAA
The DNA here is from genome assembly GCA_036346225.1 of Platerodrilus igneus. NCBI lineage: Eukaryota > Metazoa > Arthropoda > Insecta > Coleoptera > Lycidae > Platerodrilus > Platerodrilus igneus. The sequence continues at coordinate 2,787,762 of JARFIW010000488.1, read as the reverse complement.
TTTTTTTGTTTTAGGTAAACAATTGCTGGTGTAGGAATACGCAGGCTGTAAGAAAGTGTGTGCATCCCTACTAGGTTATGAAGTTTTGATACTGAAAATAGTAGATATCACAACCGTAAATTTGAGTTTTCCAAAATTCAATCCTAATCAATGATCAGTATGCGAGTTTTTTCAGTTAAATATTTTGTCAAAAATTTGGCGCGCCCAGTAAGTAGAAACATTTAGCAACAAAACACATGGGGCCTACATTACGGGAGAAAGAATTATTAGATTGTTAAATTTTAAATTTCCAGAAGGGGCGGGAACCTCGTAACCAATTGAACGTGCACCGGTTAACTAAAGTTGTGCTAGAGTGTATTTTTATTGAAAAGAATTTAAAATACACATCTGAAATGATCGAAATTTTTAACAAACTACGTTACATTGACCACGCACCTTGAAAGGTTTTTCTGGTGATCATAATTTAGGGGCGCCAAACCGTCTTGTCTTAGCAATCCCTTCAATAGTCTCCCTGCATGAAGATGGTTATTCCAAATTGATTTTCTATGCTTTTGATTTCCAAAATCTTGACGCATGGCACTCTGCTTTTTGTAACTGATGTAGAAAGGTATGTGCACGACAGTGTTAAAGTTTACTCTGGCACAGCTAACATCGACCGTTAGAGGTCGCATTGGGAAGCAAAAGGATTATATAAAAATATCTCAGGTAGGTAGAAACACGGCTAAAAGGGTTTACGGACTGTAAATGAAATAAAACACTTATTTAGAATAAGATACTTGACATATAATTCATTAAATAGTTTGCGTTAATGTAGTAATTGTTTTTGGTTTTTTTATATAAATAAAATTATGATTCCATAATTTGGCACGTTATTATCATTTAATATTATATAAACTTAGTGCAATTATTATTAAAGTATACGTTTACTTTTCTACCAATTTAAGTCTTTGTATTTAAAAGCAATAAAAAATGGAAATGTACCTTAATCACAATTATTTAGATGAGTATCATTTTAATATTATTGATAAAATAAATTGTGAGTAGGTAGAACTTCATGAAAAATTTCATGAAATCTTTGTCTTGATTATTTAAAGTTTGTCGTAAATAAAAAAATATTTGTCAGGTTATTCAAACGTAGCTCAATTAGACGTCTTATTAATCTTCATATTACTGAAAAACTCATTGTGTACATTCTAATAAATTATGATATCACTTCTCACATATGGGATGAGATAAAAATAGAAACAAAACACACCCGAACGTAAGGTAACTGCATAGTAACAAGTGTTACCTTTTCCTTTAATTTTTTTCTAGTGCTTTGGTAACGGATGTCCTAAAATGAAATCGTGGTCTTCTTATGAAACAAATATCAACTGGTAAGGCACTTTGATTTGGGATTTTAACATCAAATCAAATGCTTGAAGAAAATAAACTAGAACTTATCAGAATGCAGTGGCTTTGGACCCAGCTTTTAAAATCCTAACTGAAAGATCAACCTTAGAGTCTCGACTTAAAACTATGAAATGGAACAGTGTTAGATTTAATACTGCAGCTTAGCTCAACAAAAACCAAATTAAATTTTTGTACATATTACTAATTTCATATCAAAGATTAGTTTTTTCAGCTCTTCTAACCGCTACTTTTGCTTACAGAAATTTTACTCGCCTATTTTTATAAGGAACTAACATATACATTTATTAAAACACTTATCTTGCATGGTATAATGTTTCAGAAATTGGAAAAGACAAGATGTGGCCACATCACTTTAAATTAGAGAACCAAATAGACAAAATTCACCAACCGGTCAACCAACAATTGATATCCTATACAAGAAAGAAAATGATATAAAGATTGAAATAATATATATAATTGACAGAATTTAAATCCATGTATATTATGTAATGAATAACATCATGAAAATTCAGTAGTATTGTGCAAAATAATCGTAGGTAAAAGAGAATTAGCTATAATATAATAAGTTTATTTAGTTGGAACATGTCAATTTGTTTTATGCAGCATAGCATGTTACAGCATCATACTTTACTTTTTTATACAATACCTTAAAAAGGCTCGTTAAATTTTGTAATATTAAACAAATTTTTCAAATAATGTGCCTCTCCCAAAAATGATTCAATCACTGGGATGGCTTGATATCCTTTCACAAATTTATCCATTTTTAGCTTATGCATAAATAAGTTCGAATAAAGTTCAACACATAATTTAACTTCTGTTAACCATACATGATTGCAATATAAGTATTTTTATGGATACCATAACTTCTTATATCAAACTGGCCAGGTACTGTTAAAAGAAATGTCAAAGGTAAAAGCATCGGATCAATCTATAATACTACCACACCATCGTTCCAGTTTCCAATATGGATATTCACGTTATTCTAAATCCCATTTCTGGAAATGTTCTTTATAACAATAGATGGAAACATAGTTCAACACCAACTTTTCCTTTTCATCATTCAAATATCCATTAAAAATTCTTTAAAATTAATACACACTTATTTCCTAATTTTTCGAAAGGTTCTAACTTCAGTACCCAAAATTGTTATATTTAAATTTAAAACAAAATGAGTTCCATCGCTATTTATAGTCCAACAAAATAATCGTCTTCACGTTCCGTTAATTTTCCACTACATCGACTCAAACCTTTCGCAACTTATATTTAAACCCACATGTACATAATTATACATTATAAACACAAAAGGCCACATTTTACTCACGGTTTGATTGTAGAAATTTAAGGATTTCTAAGAACAACAATATTTCTTTCATCGATATTTTCCAGCTAATAGCAACTTTCTTAATCCAAACCAAAATCCACTTACTTGAGCTATACCCGCCGATAGCTGTTTTTTTTGGTACGCACGAGTTTCAAAGCCCGGCGCACGGCTATCGTTCCTTGCCAAACATGCAAACGAACTTACACAAAAGCTCGCGCGGCGTTTAATTTTCCCTTCGGAGCGGTCTATGTTACATTTTGCGGATGTGCTTCGATCATTAAATTTTAACTGGCCTTTATTCATACCCAAGCGCTTGTCATAATTCAGAATTTTCTTGACTTGACTGCATCAAAAATTCCAACAAAAGCACTGCGGCCTTTTTCTCTTTCTCTCGCTTAGTACATGCTCGAATTGCCACATTGCCACCTCTCTAAATAACTTTCTCAACTTAACTTTCAACTTGTCAGGCTGAGTTATATACCGTTTTTCCTTCTACAATTTTCGATCTCACAATGTAACATATTTTATCTATGCTGAATACAAGGCTACTGTATACGCAGCGTCTTGTTACATTTACATTTTCCCTTAGTGGGGTTTTGAAATAGGTTATCGTTCTATATTATTACGATTACAACGTATTTAAAGAGATAGTGTTATACCTTGTTATCTTAATAGAGACCGAATTTTGAAATGTCGCGCTTAAGTAAGGTTTAGTGTTCGTAAAATCTTACTATACGTAGTCATCAATGTTCATTTTATGTCCATGTAAATTTAATTTTCTCTATTGACTATCTGGTGTATATATAAAGTAACGCAAATGCGTTACAAAGGAAGAAATCAGAAGCCTAACTAGGTACATTTAAAACTGCAGTTCTAGATGTATTCCGTAAGGTAATTAAATTGAAAGGAGCTATTTAGCAGCAAAGCCACTTTTTATATAGATGGTCAAGTCAAAAGCTACAAGTTTTATGTTTTAAATGATGATTTGAAGGTTCCAGTCCTACTTGGGGCTACGGGTTTTTGCTGGAAAGTTTCCGTCTTTGTTATTGATGTCTGAGACATGCTAGATGGGGTCATATGACCGTAGCATTGCAGGTCGATGATAACCTGTCAAACGAATTGTTTTCTAAATTTTATTCATGATTTGATATTTACTATCTATACATCGCAATGTCCATTCCGCATATAAAATGGATTGCACGAAACATGCAGTACTGGTAATGTAAAAGTCGCATGTCGTAATTGCTTTCTCATTCCTAAGGAGACTAATAAACGTGTAAAATCTTTAAATTATATCGATATAAAAATGTTCCGATAAAGCTATATCTTCTTATTTCCCATACTGACGATTTTCAATGAATGTACACAAACATAGGTTTCACAAACCATTTTAACACCTACATAATTATTTATAATATTTTATAAGGGTTACGTGTTGGCTTAAACATAGTTAAAAGTTTCATTTTCGATCGCTTCTAAAAATATCTTAACACTTTGTTGATTGATAAATATTGTTCTACAGTCGCCGCTCTATTAGCAGAAGTAAATGGAAAATGGAAAATGATTTCCTGATATTGCTTAGTGAAGGCATGATGATGTTAAAATCATTGTTAAGCAGACTTCCATTACGGAATTATGCAAAAATATTTATTTTGTAGGTGCGCTTAATCGCATGCATGACTCATTAGGGCAACCCTTTTATTAGATTTTACACCACCTCGGTCTTACTGCGGTGTAAACTATTAAACGACTAGTCATTTGCTTGATTGCATTGCTATTCAGTTTGGGGAAAACAGTTTTTTCTTCGATTAACGATTTTCAGTAACGCAACTATTGTTCGTGTATTGGCTAATGGTAGGTAGGTAAGTGAAATTTTTTTCCTAACCAAAAAAAAGCTTTTTATAATAACTTTCATTAATTTTGTTGCATACAATTTTCAATGAAATTTCCATAACTCAAATGATTGTTAATATATTGAACAACGCGTGTGGTTTTTTGCCGACATAGTATTTTTCTTTATTGAGCTTCTAATTACTCAAACATTAAGTGGATAACGTTTTGGTGGTTCTGTGACCTCAGTGCTTCAAAACAGACAAAGTCACACGCGAAAGCAATAAAAGGAAATTAGAATTAATGCAAACATTTATCTAACTGTCAGAAACTAAAACGAAAAAAATCCAAAAGTATATCAACTTTCATTACGGAGGGGGCATGTTTTAACTAATTATGCTTATGACGTTTACGCGGGAAAAGACTTATTGCGTTACGCGTTCGCGTTAATTTAAATATACACCAGGTAGGAAAGGAAGAATTTAGTTTTGGAGGGACAAAATAAACATGTACGCACTTTATATAGTAAGATTTTAAGAATAATGTGTTTTAATTAAGCATGATATTTCAAATTTTTGTTCTTGTAAAGGTAATTCATATAACAGAGTATAACATTACCTTTTTAAATACATTATAAAAGGATAATCCAGGACGATGACTTGTTCCAGAACCGCAAATGAAAACAGATCTTAATATTACAAGACGCTATGTACGCATTTCCTATAGAAAAGTAAATTATAAATAGACAGTTAGCGTACAGTATCCTTGTATTCAGCTATATTGCGAGAACGAAATTGGTAGAAAGGGAAAAATTATATATAACAATTAACCATTGCAAGGAAAAAATCAAACGAAGCGTGAGCTTTTGTGTAATTTGACTTGCAAGTTTAGCAAGGATGTTAGCCTTCCGTGGGTTTTGGAAACTCGTGTGTGCTATCTGCGGCATAGCTCAAATAAGTGGGGGGTTGATTGTATTAAACGGGCTGGTGTTAGCTGGGACAAAAAATTTAACACTGTCTTTTCAGTATATTCTCAAGCTTTAAATTTGGAAATTTGGAAATTAAAACCGTAAGTAAAACACGAGCTTGTATGTAGTGAATAATTACCAGGACGCGTAGTAATTTATTAATTGGGTTAATAATTAGCGACGGAACTCGTTTTAGTTAAGTTTAAGCATTTATGGACTATTTAAAAATAGATCATTGTGAAAGGATATTTAGCCACCCCACTGATAACGTTGTATTTAAGAAAGGCACTTTATTTTAAAAATTTCTTTTATGACAGAATATAATGACCGTTTTTAAGATAATGTAGAAAAAGATGACATATAATGTGATAAACTTAGGAAATCAAAAGCAAAGGAGACCTCTCCGGAATAATTATCTTCCGTGTAGGGAGAATATTGAAGATAATGCTGAGACGGGACGGTTGGGCACCTCTTAATTATGACATGGGAAAAGGCCTTTCACGGTTAGTGATTGTTGTAACGTACTTTTTGCATTACAGCCATTTTAAAAGTTTATTTTTTATTTTTTCCACGCCACTGTAGTTAGCCGACGCACTCTTAAAATTGGTACGGGGTTCCCGCCCTATCAGGGCAAATCTAAATGTATAACGTAACGTCACTTTTACATATAACAATATTTTTTATTTTTTTTTAGTTGTTTAACAGGAGGTTTTTTGAATGTGGATATTTTAATACTTGTGTTCCAGCTATTTTATATGTTTATATTTTATTCTTCTCATTTTCTTCTTTTGGAACCAATTTCTATACCACTGCAGTTGGCTGATGCGCCCTTAAAATTGTTACGGATTCCTTGCCCCTTCAGGGCTAATCAAAACTTATAATGTACCAGTCATTTTACCAGCAACAGCCCGGTGTGTTACTTTTTGGAAATGAACATTGTAGGTCTTTATGCAGTAGTAAAGCCAGATGTTAAATTCTTGTCTCACTTTTTAAAAAAATTTTGTTTACTATTTCTACACACGCTGATAATTGGTTGACGCAAAGCATTTAAATCTGTTGATTGAGATATATACTACTGATTTTAAGCGATTATAAAGTACGAAGTCCGGTGATAGCGGACGCTATTCATTTGTTGCACGTTTACCAATCCAATATTTTGCAAATTTTTGGTTAAACCATTTCACGGTAACGTTGTAGAGCACTACCCGTTAGAAGAAAGGTGGATATTCCTTCAATATTTGATTACACCCTTGATCTCGCTGTTATCAAAGTTTTCAATGGTAAGAGGTATGATGATCTCTTCACCATATTCAAATAAAGCTAACCATTCCAAATAACTTTCTCGCCACATATTTTGTATACAAAAATGAAGAGTTCACGATATCTTCTTCTCTCATAACACTTATTCTATGTCCTCTTCTATATTAATCTTTAATAAACAAATCTTAAACACAAATTTGTTGCTCATTAACAACTTCTTAATTAAACCTTTTTTTATAATTAATATTTACACCAATTACCTTCTCACAACACATATTTTAAATTATTCTCTACTTTAGTCTTTTTAACCACAACTTTACCTAGTGTAATAGCAAATCCTGTGCGTGCGTTTGTCAGAAACAACCTCTAAAGTTAAATTAGATTGACTTGTACACAAAAATCTTAGTCTAGTAAATAAGTCCTTTTATAAATCACTCAATTTAAAAAAAAAGTTTTCAATTTTTACCGTTAAGCATCTTTTTGTTGTTAATTTTAATTCATCAGCGTTGGTTCCCTTTAAACATAATGATTACCAATCAATGCTCCATCTTCTGTTGAATTGTTTAAAAAAAATCAACTTTTCATACAAATTGTATTATTCCAAAAACCATGCGTTGAATAATCTTTCATTTAATTTTCGTATCTTTAAGTAAATTTTCTTACGATCATTTTAATTTATTTTAAATACATATCTCAATATCTTTTAAATAATTGCTGGCCGTCTAATTCTTTTATATTTTAGTGTAGGAATTTAACTGGCAAACTGTATGCTATCAAAGTCAAAGTGCTCTCACTTCGACGTTTCAATTAACGCTGATCTAAGGGCTGCCCTGATTGGATTTGAATAAGCCTAATGCTCTTGACGTCGCCCTTTTTAGGCATTTTTGGAATCTTCACTATTCAACTAGTAGCCATCCATATGTTTCTATTTCATTTTCGAGAATCTGTGCGTCGTTTTACTATGAATTTTATCAACGTTCCATCGTTTCCTAGAGCTACGGGTCATTATACATTCTTTTTATGCATTCTGCTACTTGACGTACTGATTTACAGTTAATACGCCTTTCAATTAGAAACAGGTTTTGTTGTTTCTTAATGAACAAACAAACTTTTAAGCAATCCCACCTACACGTTTTTCTGCCTGATCGTTGCGTAAAATTCTATAACCCACCAGTTGAATCATCGAATCAGTAACAGAGGGTTTAAGCCAGCTTTTGGATACTGCAATGCAATGGGGTAAGCACGGTTCGAATACGTATGCAATCTTGTCAAAATGCGACGGTAGTGACCCAACATTAATATAACAACAATGAAACTTCTTTCATTCATGCATACCTTAAATTTAAAACTAGAAAGTATGTAATTATAAACAACCATAAACACAAATAAAAACAACCGATTCTTTTTGAGATCAGTTACAAAGTACACAAAACTTAACAATTAAAGCAAACAGCCGACAATATCCTTCAATAAACTATGTCGAATATCAACAATTTGTTTCAATTTATTTTTGGCTCTGCTTCGAAGCTGACCTCCCTCATCAATCTCAATAATATCATTAAGTTCGATCTCACAGGAAATGATTTGCTTCTCCCCATTAGAAAGAAGCATAATAATTTTGGAATTTGCTGTTCAATTCATAGCATTAAACACTGAGCGTTTTAATGAGAGAATAATTAGTTTATTTTACATTTTACTTGACTTCCATACAGTCTGACACCATTGGTATGACAGAAATCGTATAATAATAGGACGGAATATATTTTTAACAGGCTTACCGATGCAGTGGATACTATCAATCACTGTTGGTTGAAACGTGTCAACTTGTAGATTGTTTTTAAATATATGTAATACAACATTTTCAAGTTTCCCACTTTCCTCGTTCGGTATACCATGCAGCAACACACAGTTACACCTGGAGTAGTTTTCCAGATCACTCTAATTGCAATAGCACGTAATTGTTTATTTAGTTATTTAATAGCCTTAACTATATCAGCTTTAAAATTTTCAAAACTATCGGCCAGCTATTAGTTGTCATTGGTGTTATAAGCAGGTGTTCTTAACGAGACCTGTAATTTAGTTTCAAAGTTGTCCATTCTTACCTTAAATAAATACTTGGTTTACAGATTCTCGAGAGAGGAAACACATGTGAACAAATACTAATACTGATTAAATCTATATGATAAAAATTTGGGGATTGTTGCCAAGTGAAAGTAATTTTAAATAAAGGTCACTTTTTTTAATGAACGTACCAATGACTAGTTTGAAGTTCTATTTACGGGGTGGCATGAATTGAATATGGTAACTCAAATAAATTGTATTTATTTATGGGTCTTGAGTTAATTGTTAGAGGATTTCTGCAACTCTCCTCGGTCAAATTTATTTTTAATCATGCTTAAATTGGCGGTCGCGCTCTGTTTTCTTCGGAAATTTTGAGTTACCATATTCAATTCATGCCACCCCGTAAACAGAACTTCAAACTAGTCATTGGTACGTTAAGTTGGGTAGTTTCATCTTTCCAAAATATAATCCCTATCCATGGCAATCCCATATTTACGACAACACTAAGATCTTGCTAGAGAAACCGAAGGAAAATTACAATGGCACTCACAACGTGGTACCGGTAAGTTGCAATACCTCGATAACAATTTTGATATTTATTTTATATTTTTGCAAGTAAATAACTACCGTCGACACCGTCTTTTTACCAAACTTAAATTATTTTCCTTAAATAATTAGATTTCTTTGGTTAATAAATATGCATGAAACCGAATTTTAACACCCTCATTCTTTGTTATTCGATTTTTATTTTTGTATTACGTGTTTATTCTTTGTACTGGTGGAAGAAGTTAAACTTGATTAGGTATTATCATAGCTGATAACTACTGTTTATAAAACGTCGCCCTTGTTGAATATCTTTCTTTAGAAAGTATGCAATCAGGGATGTTTTTTAATCTTAATTTAAAATGAACTAATTTTGAAAGCATACAAGTATATGTTTGAAATTGTGGTATTTTTCTACAGTCCAAAACAAATTGATTATGTGAAAACATACTTTGTTTCTATTTTTTATTGAGTTGTTTTTTATTTAACATGCTCAATATTTCACTTATTGGAAACAGTTATTAGAAAGTTGCCAACGTACTTGTAGTAGGAAATTAAACGATAATTGTAAGACAGCCATCTAGCAACTCGTCAATTGAGTTTGAGTCTGGTAGTAAGAATTGATATTATCGAGCACCCAACGATTTGGAAAATGTGCCTACTTATAAAAATGAACTATTATATTTTCCACCAGCTCTTTAAGAGATTCACAATTATAATTAGGTCACTTTCTGAGGACTATCATTTCTTAAAGAATATGTCATTTATTTTTAAACTTTGGACGTTCGTAAGCACAAAAATGACGTCTGACATCCACTGGAAATTTTTGACAAGATAAAATTGTTTCAACATGTTGAGTTTAATGCTACTCCAAAATTTGTATAACTTCCATGTCTGTGTTGCTTAATATTTTTAATTTTTTTCTCACTACGAGTAACAGAATGTGTTTCATTAGTGTCATCTTCATTATGCTATGTCATTTAGGAAATATGGTAAAATGTCTGTCGTTTTGTATTTTTTTTTAAAGCTTAGCCCCAGGTCAAATTTGCTCTAGTCTACATATTACTTTAATTCCGTAACACAAATTATTTCAATGCAGTAATGGTGCATTAGTGTTTCTAGGTCTAATGTGCATATTGTCATTGTCTTGTTATTTGCAGAAAATATACAAAAACTTGTCGAGTACTTTAATAATTTTTAATAAACCATGGAATCACTAAAGAATTTCAGACAGGACGATAGCTATTTTGGGTTATAGTAATGATCGTTCTTCATGACAGAATAACTTTAAATGGCCTTCAAACCAAACTTTATGTAACTAAACAAATGAATTAAAGACTTCCGTCTATGAGCTAAGTAGGTTCAACCTAGTAATATGTAGGTCACGAAAGACCTTAATGTGTGGAAAAACAGAAATAAATACCGAAAATGAGAAATACTTTCCTTTGAGTATAATAAATCAGTAACACCCTATACTGATTATATTAATTGAGGGACTACTACATACTGAAAATGATAACTAGTTTAAGATAGAAGTTTAAAAAGCCCACTCTTATTAACTAAGCATCAGCGTTATTGCTAATCACGTTATGGATTGTCCTATGATGCGAACGTTTTATATGAAAAAATTCTTGCGTTTTTTTTCAAAAGGCTTCATCTTGTATTGTATTAGTTAGGTTCAGAAAATTTTTAAACCCCGCACGGGGAATTCTCCAGTATTATTATGTTTAATATAAGCGTTACGTGAAAACCACACAAAGACTTAATTCTCATGTATGTTCGGACGTTGACTTATGTTTTGTGGTTTGGGAAGCCGCAATAATTGCATTTTTCACGCTTAACCTGCAGCTGTGCCCACCAACTTGCGTCAGAACATTAACATATCTTTTATAGAAAAATGGCTCGTGGGAGTCGATGCGTGGAAACAAGCAGACTTTACTTCAGGCCTTTTTCAAGTGCAGGCGTGTTTCGTAGTGTTCGGACGGTCGGCGAAGTGATCCTTAATCTTTCGTTCTCTTTTCCTTTACCGTTATACGAAATACCGGCGCTTCGTCGATAAGAGAGTTACCACCAACCAACCAAGGGGACATCTGGATACCACCCTGAGGTGAAAGCCGACTTTATGATAAACAGTGGGCAAGAGTTAGCTTTAAAATTTGAGAGAAACTTAACCCTTGTGTAAATCTGAATATATTTTATATTTATATTAACATTTATGTAGTAAACGTTAACGTTGTCTTAGCGTCCAACAATGGGGGGGCCTTTTGTAAATTTGAGTGTTTATAAAAAAGAACTAGCTTTTTCACGTTAAAACTGATTATCTTAGGCTACATCAGCTATGTAATTTCATGTTTGTATGTATTTAATATATAACTGGAAAACATCTAAATTGTATGTTTAAATCGGAAAACATTTCGGTATATGCTTTATTTTTGTAACTAAAAATTTTTTTATACTTTAACATAGTACCGGCTGAATGTATGTAACCATTTCTATGGTTGGCAACACTATAAACATAATATTAAATATGGCCGATACGTCAATTCTTGGTCTGAATTGAATTATAAATACATTCTAGTTAATCTTGAACGGCTTTTTTATTGGATTAAATGATTCTATAAATATACCTAAATAATTTGAGTTATGGTAAATTTTCTGACATGGAGCAGTTTTTATTGAAACGAGTTACCGGGAAATCTTCGCTATTTTTGAATAATTTATAATTTCTAAGTAAAGCAGTAGCTCGTATTTGATTACTGTTTAACATATCTAACATCGTAATTTTTATTTATTTTCCTTGAAAAACCTTCAATAAAAAAAACTTAACCAACCTAGCCTAACAAACGTTTATTTCTATTAAGTAAAAATCAGATGTATAGTTTATTGTATGTTAAAAGTTGTCTTTTGGTTAAGCAAATAAACCTTTGATTTGAATTAGCAATTTTTGTGTTATCTGCCCATCTTTAAAAAATAACGAAACATCAACTTTAAACTCGGGTATCTAAAAAACGTTTTTTAGTTGCAAAATATATTTTTTAATTTAATTTCATAATTTATTACATCAATGTAACAACCTTATCTAAAAATTACATTTTCTATTTTACAAACTGAAAATGAAACCCAATTTTTTTCTGTTTGATACAATTAGCAGTTTTTCTCAGTAGCTAATTTCTAATGATATCTTATGTAAATTATACCATATGGTACCGTGATTAACTTATGAATTAAATGATTTTGATTTTACCTGATTTTTCCCTTTACGATTAACTTCAAATTTCTATCTGTCATTTTACCTTTAATTATATAAATATGCATTACCTTGTCTAGTATTCATAGATAGAAAGTTCTTCTTGTAATATTATCTAATTGTTGTGTTCTCATATCATTTATTTCTACGTAAATTTGATTTTTGATCTTTGAAGGAGTCTATCGTGCATCTAAATGGTTATTAACTCTTTAATCTGCAAGTTTTACAAAACTTTTTTTGTCGTATCGTCTTTTGATTTAAAAAGGTAGACGTCTCATTCTTAGTTACAAATTTTTTTAGCTGACATTACACGCAAATGAATCTAATTTTTTTAAATTTTCATTTTTTATCTTGTTATTATTTTACAATCCAATGCAGTCGTTTATCGTAATTGACATATTTTTTGTCTGAATAACCCAGTGAATCTTTAAAACTTGTACTAGCTGATGTCTGTATTGCTGTTTTACTCTTTGGTTGTATATAGGACCGCGATCTTCTCTTTATAATAAAAATTCAGTTTTTACAGTTACGAATACAAACAATTTCTACTCGATGTGCTTTCTTACGCATATATTTTAATATTTTTTTATATTTGTTATTATTCGTTTCTTATCATAGGAATGATAATGCAACTTTTTTCCCTGAACGTGTTGGTAAGAGGCTATCGTCTTTGTCGTTTCAAATATTATTCTTTATATTGTCGTTGAATTGAAAGTTTCATATTTTTATCTTTAATTAACTGTCTATCGTACAATTACTGCCTTGTCCATGGTAATTATGTCTTTGAGATTGTTGTGCGGGTATATTTATGCTGATTACGTTACTTTTATTTGATCTTCTTATCGAAGTGAATGCGCTCGATAGGAAGATGATTTGTCTGGGTCTTATTTGGAGCTTAATTGGTTTTAAGTATATCTACGTGGTGGTTTAAGTTTTATTTTATCGTTAACATTGCAGGTGGTATTTTAGAATAATCTGTCTTAATAGGGATACTCTCTATTCTATACTTCTTCTTTAGGATGCTTATACTAAAGCTGTACTTTTTTTTACCCCTCTGTCTCCGTTTTCAACTTTAATATTTATTTTGGTGGATCTGTCTTAATCCCAAGAATCCATCATATATTAGTGGTGTTCTCTCACTCTGGTCTACTTTGGCTGGTCGAATACTGCTTTGCTATCCGCTGTTTTCTCTATTGCTTAATGCGAGACCTCTCCTCTATCTTCCACCTGATTGCCACAAAGCTCCAAACCTTTATTTACTTTTGAAATCGCTGCATAGTTAGAAGACTGTTACTGCTGATGTTCGTTATAGCCGTCGACAGTGAATTTGTTATTTGATTTGGCTTGTGTTCCGATCCTACCTTAATCGATGCCGGGGTACAAGGGTTGCATTTCTCTTTCTATGTGATCCCTCATGTTTGTATGAATGAGTCCCGCTTCACGGACCGTCAGCTTTTGGAGGGGATGAGTAAAAACCCTATTTCAAGTACAAGTATAAGTATAAGGTTTTCGAACCAAAAGTTAGGTTCTACATTATCCTTTTTAAAATGTATTTTCTTAAAATATTAGCTTATCTTAAATATTAGGTTAAATTCTCTTCAAAGTTGTTTGAGGGATTTTATTTTATTTAATTATTATATAATCATAACTGGTTAATTATCCTTCTCTCAAAATGTCTTAGGGATCTTATCGTACCTTAAACTAAACTACAGATGGTTAGGTATTTGACTTTCTCTCTCAGTTGTTGTCTTTATCTTGCTTTGACCATAAGGTAAATAAATTCAGTATATCTATCTCGTTGAGAGATGCCTTTAAGAAACCATTTTATCTATTTGTTGTTCCAAACCTTCGATATTAATGACCAAGGTAGGATTTATTGTTGGAAGGTGAAGAAGCTAATGTAGCGATCGCGGATTCTAGTACTTGCATGCTATCGGTGGAACCCCAAATCGTGTCAAACCCGTTTCTACTTGCCTGGATGGTTGGTTGAGCGGTTACCTATTTTTGTTTGTGAGTTTGATTGACGAGTGGTCATAATTTAGGGAGTCGAGACTGTCCGTACCTCCGGAGTGGAAAGAGAGATGTGCTAGCTGACGTACTTGTTTAATTAAGGCCATTACAGGATTAATGGATATATTGAATACTAATACAATTTCTTTAATACATAAATCCTCCATAATGTTTTGGTATAAATTATAACTACAGCTAACAAGCGGCCCCAGCTCCTATATACATAGGTTTATGGTTAGTACAATTTTACATCACTTACCCGAAATTACTATAACTCACTTTTACTACTTTCATTACTTTCAATTCACTTACTTTCATTACATATTTTTTCTGAAGAGTCTTCACCAGTTGAAGTCTGGAGTGGGAGTAAAACTGCCGCTGATATATTTTCTTACTTGCCTCGCAGTGGCTCTGTCCCTATTTTAAATTGTAAACTATGCTTATTTCGGGTTAGTGACCAGCACCTACCTCATGGGTTCTGCTCGGAGTTTGCCTGTATTGCTATTCTGATATACTCGACTATTTCGAAATTATAAACTGGCCTTATGTTGTTTCCTCTATTAGAAACTAGCGCCAGGTTGAAGACCTGAATGCACCTATAATAAATTTAACATTACACACTATCTTTATAACTGAGTTTACTATCTTTGTACCTTAACAATTCTAATTTTGTCGGTGGGTGTATGGAGGGTACTACACTAACTTGTAACTTAGCGCTGTACTAGAGCAGGATTAAGAAAATTATGCATCGTAAATGCAGTAGCACAGACTAATTTGTTAACTTAACGTGTTCGCTTCCACGTCATATTTTGTCGTATCCTGTTAAAAGCCAACAAAAAAATTTGTAGAGTTTACGAGAATATCTTCAAAGATACGAATGTAAATTTGTATGCATTTGTACAACTAAATCGGTGCAGTCGGTGCGGCAGCAAACAAGATCTGTGTGCGCTTGAGTAAACCTTAAAATCGGGCGGTTACTGATTTCCATTTCCTGATATTACAAATATTGCTTCGATTTAAAAGACTTTTTATATTTGTTTTTCTTTTTGAAGCTTTAATGCGATTGCTGCGCTTATTTCAAATCGTCTTTTATTGTACTAGTTAGGTTCAGGCGATTTTTAAACTCTGCAGGGGGAATTCCTCGGTATTATTATGTTTAATATAAGCATTGCGTGAAAACTACATCAAGATTTGGTTCTCACGTAAGTCAGGACATTGACTTACAATTTGTGATTTTGAAAGCCCAAGGATTGCATTTTTTAGCTTAACGTGAGATAGGTTTTGGGTCTTTGGGAGCTTCTTTTTAAAAAAAGACTTTATTTTCAAAGCACTCCTATCAAGTGTATTTTTATATTAATTACAATAATTTTGACAATTGTACGTTATATCCCTTAACGACTTAGTTTCAAAAATAATCAAAGTTACTTTCACTAAATTAATTAATTAAAACTAAAATGAGTTGCTTGAACAACCAACAATGTTAAAGTTGTGAAGCTCGAGATTGACTGGTCATTTTGGGCTCCTGAGGGTATTTATGCTATCCCTGCTGTTACATCACTTTGCGGGAAATGCAGATCTCATGTCTGCTATTTCTTGATACAATACAAAGTATTACATTCTAATAATCTTAATTCTAATAATTGCTGTCATATTATCTACTGTGACCTACACCTGCAGTTTCTTATTACGTCTGGAATACAATGTAACTGTTTTCGTTCTCGTGTCTGGTTTGTGAGCTTTCATTAACCTTTTATTATGTCTTTCAATTATACAATGTATCGATAATTCTTAAGACTTAATAATTTCATTTAAATATACATGTATATTGATTTGGGGGATATGTAGCTCGTGCAGCTGCGTTCACCAATTTGCGTTAGAACATTAACCTTAGCTTGGACGGGGACAATGGCTCATGGGAGTCGATGCGTCGAATGAAGCTGACTTTACTACCAGTCTTTTTCGCGTGTAGACGTGTTTTGTTACACAATACCGGCGCTTCGTCGATAAGAGAACTATCGCCATCAAACAAAGGAACATCTAGACACAACCCTGAGATGAAAGACTTCCCGGCATTAGAATAAACACGGGGTAAGTGTAGTAAAAATTAACGTTACAAAATAAGCTTGCTAATGGTATTCTATGTGTGCTTCGTCTGCACAAAAGCTATTCAAATTTTTTTAAAAATGAGATAGTTATAGAAGTTGCGTCTTATTTTTTTTATGAAAAGAACCGGAATTTTAAACTGCAGGTTACATACTTTTTAGTGAATTTCAAGTTTTCATACTGAATGTGTTAAAAGCAATAGTTAAAGAAATAAAAAATACTTGTTTGAGCTTTTATAATTACTAAGCACTAGATGTCTTTTTCCATATAGAGACCCTTACAATAACTTGAGTATTCTGTGTAAATTTAAGAAGCGCCGCTTGGTAATCCATTACAGAGATTGGGTGGAAGTCTTTGTACATTTCCCTTTTTGAATTTTTTGCGCTTTTACTCCTTTTCAAACTTTAAATAAGAAAACAAAGAGCAAGCTGAATCAGCGACTTCATTTTATATTTGTGAATGCATAATACTAGAAACAGGCTATACAGAAAATGTTATTATTCTTTTCCCGATTGCGGTATATATGCGAAACGAAACCTGTTTCATCGTTTCGGTATACCGCAATTGTCTTTAACAATGTTTTCTGACTTGTCTATCCTTTGATATATGAGAGGTAAACTCCTTTGGGATTGATCTTAGGATTTATTCCCAGTGAACAAGATATACGCTTTTTACTTGTGACAGTTTTTGTTTCCATTGTGTTTTCGTAAACGCAGGAAACGACTTAGCTTTTAGATAGAACTATGTGGAACTAAAATTTAGATCAACTTGATTTACTTTTGTTTTTCACAATGCTCATAAGGTTAACTAATCTTGATCTATAAATACTGATTATAGTAATGAAGCATACAACGGATAATATTCATTATATTTGTCTATCAGATATATCAAATGTACTGAACTGTTTGAGAGCCTTAAAGCCATTTTCCAGTAAAACCGACAGCCCGATGATTGGGGAATCAATAGAAAATTGAAGCAACAATGAAAAGCCAAAACCTGTTAGGTTGTATTTTAGTGAAGGCTGTCGAAACACAGTGCGCTATTAAATATAAATGAAATGTTATGGGGTTACAAACGGCGACTTTGCTTTTATTTCACAGCAAAATTGGTTTTATGATGAATTATTGACTTTTCGTTTCCAAAATTTACCTGTGATGGTCAATTTATATGCTTGATATGCATTTGGAGCGAATCCTGGTAAAAACTCTTCCATTTAAATATAACTTAGAATCTCTTCTTCCTGGAGTATCTCCCTATGTATATATCAAAACAGCATTAGAAAAGATGACGTTTTTATTGTAGAGTTAAAGTTTCGTGTCGGTTCTGCTGTGTTATTAAACGCCAGCTTCCTTACAAACTTTTTGAAATTCTGAAAATTTGAGAAAACTTTAGTCTAACAACGTCTGTAAGTCAACAAAAGAAAGGGGATGCAGAGTAGTTGGCTTTATTTCACCTATGTACAAGGCACGCCAATGAAGTAATAATAGCGAGAATGTTCAAGATCAACTAGACGGATAACGTTTGTAGAGATAAGTTACTAGAAACGATTTAGGAACTTAGAACTTTTAGAAATGCGATTAAAAGAGGACGTATAAAGAAGCTGCTCATATCTTGAGGCATGAAGGAAGAATTAACACCATAATGGATATTGCATTATCCTTGTATTGGTATTGTTGATTTTCTTGATTAAATCTCTTTTTGCAATTTCGATCATACTATTTAGTCCTATTTCTAAACTCATTCGTTTTGCTTATATAACTACCTGGTAGAAGTTGAATAAATGTAACTACCTGATGTATTTTTTTATCACTAAGCATTAAACTGTTAGTTGAACTCGCTGGAGCGTGTACATAAGGGTCAAGCAAAGTTTGAGACATTTTTCAGAAAGATCGGATAATATTTACAAATTTTCATTAAACATTAAGGTTAATTGTACGTAGTTGTAAAATTCACTGTAAATATAATGACAGTTAGGTAGGAAACTTAATTTCGTAGATCATAGTTTCATAAATATATGGAAAACGTTAAGTCCATAAAGCATAGTTAAAATTTATTATGAAATAGTGTATAAATGTGCTAATACGAAAGCTTTTATGTTTGTAGCATAAAAATTGATAATTGAAGAGGGTTTTAATTATTTAGTAAACGCATATTCAAAGTGTCAGTTATTTATTTGTCTAACGTAAAATACAAAGCTTGAGCACGTACAACATTCCTAGGGAGATTTAGCATTGTAAACAGGTTCCGAGTATCGAGTATAAAACTTGTCAACAAGTACTATAGTTGTTGGAAGAAGACAGTTGAGCAACAAACGCAGGCACATACGAAAAACAGATTGGTAATATAAAAAGAAAGACTATATTTTACACGAGGTAGCAAAGAAAGGGAAATAGCATATGTTTAGTAATCATTGACTTTGAAACGCCTGTTAGACAAGGAAATTTAGAGGCAAACGAGCGAAACATGGACGCGATGTGTTTTCTGAAGATATTGGTTGAAATAGGAATGAGAAATCTGTAGAGGGGTACAAACAGAGTACGATTATTAGATTAGGTGAATAAAAGCAAGATAGACAATAGCATCGATTGGTTAGGTAGAACAGAGCTTATGAATAGGGAGGATAAAAACAACTAGATATAACATACGGGTTAGACGAAAATAAGAGAAAGGCACAACTAATGTTGCAAATTAAGCAAGGGAAAATGACAAAACATGGAAGATTTTAAATGCAGGTTAGAGGGAAATGACAAATATGCGCGTGCAATACGGGCGTATTTTGGAGGTTAAAATAGACGACAGTTATCGGTAGATTTTACGGAAAATGGCGGCCGTTGACAATTTTAATTAGGATTTTTTCTTAAAGCGCTTGTTTGTTATTGAAAATTCTAAGATCTCTGCGACGGTTAAGAAGTTTTTCGTAGAATAACTCAAGGATAATCGTGTTTGTGGAATTGAGCGACCGTTGTTGTTTGTGCTGTGTATTAGTTTCTGGACCCGTGGGTGGTTGGAAACGTTACCGAGAAAGTAGGTTATAGGGATGGTTAGAATAGATTTGAGGAGGTAGTTTTAGAGGCTATATAAACACTAAGGAGGTGGTAAAGGCTCTCTTCTCCCTTATTCTTTTGATCGCCAACCAAGTTACTTACACGTTGTGCCGTGGGTTAGTTTATGGATCCGGTGGATGGTCGAAAACGTTACCGAGAAAGTATGTTATAGGGGTGGTGAGAATAGATTAGAGGAGGTAGTTTTGGAGGCTATATAAACACTAAGGAGATGGTAAAGGATCTATTCTCTCTTATACTTTCGATCGCCAACCAAGATACCTACAAGTGCAAATATAATTCAGTAAGTTTAGAGTTCATTAAAATTTAATAAGGACAAGTGGGTGCTGAATTATATGGCAACTCTGAAGTAAATAAAATGCTGTAAATAATTGAAGCTAAATACAAAGTAAGTACAATTTTACTACTTGTGCTTGGAGGCCTTTTGTGTACTCTGAGTATATGTCGGGTATATGGATGGACCAGTAGCGGAGCATGGAAGTACCGTGCATTTGTATGGAGGAATCTGGGTAGAAACGTGCTGTTCCGGATGGTGAGAGGCCACCTAGAGGAAGATTTTGAACGTGCAGTCTAGAGGGGCGACTACGTTGGAGATGGTTTCCACGTAGAGTGCTACAATCCAGGTAACTCTACCTTTGTAAAACTTTTGCTTTTTGTGATTTTGTGGCTGTTTATGACAATTTGGTGATTTTGGTGTATTTAATTGTATTATAAGGACATTTTATTTGATGATTTACTTAGAAAAAGGAATATATGAAAACTTATTGATGTAATATTTTGGGGGTATAAAATGAAGGTGTAATTTTGGCTTTTGTACAATGTAAAAGGGTTTTTGATGATTTCAGTGCCATAGTCAGCACATAGGTGAAGGTAGGTTTTTACTATGAGCTCGTATTAGACCTGGGGTTTAAAGTAAAATTTGAGGATAAGCACAGTTACTTTTGGTTTATTAGTGATGTAATTAGAAGAATTTCAAAATTGGTATATTTAAAATGATTTCTTTCAAAATTTGATAATATTTGTTACATATTCAGAATATATGAGGAATGTAAACGAAATTTTTAAATAGTAATTGGATATGCAAATAAATCGTGATGTACTTTTGGCAGTCAACTTTTATCGAAATAGTAGGATAGGATTTTCAGTGGACAAGTGAGTAGCCGTGGCGAATATCCCTGAAAAAGCTGGAGGTTTTGGCGTCCGAATATGAAAGCATCGTCAGAGGATATTGTCATAGGGTGATAGGAATTGCAAGTCTAGGTCGTGGGGCTTCACCTTCAGGTAGGTGCAAAATTTTGGTGACGACATAAAAATTTAGGAGAGTTCCATCCAGGTAAGCTACATACCAATATATATATATATATATATATATATATATATATATATTACTGTGGTCGAAATAGGCATTAGCAAGCTCAAATTTGTAGTTATTGCAAGGTACAAGGTGTATAAATGGGCCACGCAAAGCTTGAGACATTTTTGAAAAAATCGGATAGCATTTGACCAATTATTATTAAATATTAGGCTAGTTGTATAAAGTGGTAAAAATTTCACTGTAAATATTAATTATTAATTAGATAGGAAACTTAATTTGAGGCACATTATTGCGTAAATACAACTGAAACGTAATTTCGTAAAGCTTAGTTAAAAATTGTTATAAAATAGCGTAGGAATTCTGTAAATATAAAAGCTTTCTGGTTTGTGGCATAAAAATCAATAATACGGGGATTTAGTTAGTATAGAATTTCAAGCGGCGCTTGTTATTCGAGTTTATGCACGTGTTATAATATTTCTAGGAAGCTTAACGTCGTAAACAGATAACATTCTATGTAGCTTGTCATCAAGTAAAATTGCGGGTAATAGATAATGAGGGACAAAACACAGGTGTGCACTGCACGTACGAAAACAAATCAATAAAGTTTAAAAAGAAAGACTATAGTTTACATGAGGTAATAATGAAGAAGAATAGCATATGTTGAGTGAAACGTTGAATTTGAAAACGCCTGCTAGACAAGAACGTTAGAAGCTAATGAGAGGAACAAAAACGTGTTAAGTTTGCAGAATATATCGAGTAGTAATGTAATAAGACAGCTGGGGATAATTTACAAACAGAGTACGAGTAAGTAAACAGAAGTAAGACAGATGATGATATTGGTGGGTTAGGTATAATATAGCTTGTGAATAACAGGGGAACAAGAATCAGAGATAACATAAGGGATATTTGCATAGACAGGATGCATATTTAAGAGGCTAGAGTATAACGATTAGTGCTAGGGGTTTCGTAGAAGGCATCGGCGGTTGCAAAGTTTTAATGGGGGTTTCCGCGTATAGAACGTGTTGGGGTGAAAATTCTGTGATTTTGTCGACGGAGAACAAATTTGAACCGAGCATGTTTCAAGGATAATTGTGGGTTTGTGGAAGTGTTCGACCGTTCTGTTGTTTGTGCTGTGTTACCAAGAAAAGGTGTTATAGGGGTATGGAAAATTGATACAAAGAGGTGGCTCTTTGAGATTATATAAACCAGGAGGTAGTGGAGCTCTCTCTCTTCTTTTCTACCTTCCATCGCCAACCAAGCTACTTACAAAAGTAATTTAGTGAAGTTCTGAAATTATAAAAAGTTTAATTAGCACAAGTGGGTGCTTAAATAATTTGGCAATGCAGTAAAGAATCGAAATTAAATATCAAGTAAGTACAATTTTAGTACTTGTTGTTGGAGGCGGTGTGTGTACTCTTAGTACCGATCGAGTGTATGGATGGACCAGTAGCAGATGTACGGGAGCATGGTAGTACCGTACATTTGTGTGGGGGAATCTGATTAGAAGCGGTATGTTCCTGATGGTGAGAGGCCACTTGGAGATAATATTAGAACGTGCAGTCGAGAGGGAGGACCACGTTGGAGATGGTGTCCATGTAGAGAATCAGTATTTGAACCTGCAGTCGAGAGGGAGGATCAAGTTGAAGATGGTGTCCATGTAGAGAGCTGGTGACACAAAAATCTAGGTAACTCTACTTTATAAACCGTTGTTTTGTGATTTGGTGGGTGAAAATTTGTTGATTTTTGTGTATTTATTATTTTTAAAGACATTTTAATTCTTGATTTACATAGAAAAGACTAAATGAAAATTTATTTACGGAATATTTTTATGGTATCTCACGAAGGTCAAACTAACTTTTTGTAAAAGGTAAAAAGGTTTTTGGTAATTTCAGTGGCGTAGATATAGCAAGGTTTACTATGAGCTAGTATTTAACCTGTGGTGTAAAGTAAAATTTAGAAATAAGCCCCATTACTTTTGGTTCATAATTAAAGTAATAAAATATCAAAATTATTTTCTTTAAAATGAGATCTATTATCACAATGGATAAAATGTGTTAGAAATTGAAATACATGAGGAATGTAAATTGAAATGATAAGTAACAAATTGGATATACTAATAAATAGTGATGTACTTTTGGCAATCTGGGTTATGTTTCGTAAGGTAGGTTTTTCAGGGAACAAGTGAGCAGCCGTGGCGAATATCTCTGAGGAAGCTGGAGGTTTTGGCGTCTGAATGGGAAGGCATCTTCAGAGAATATTGTTGTTACATGGTATGAATTGCAAGTCCAGGTGGTAAGGCTTCAATTTTAGGTAGGTGGAAAATTTTGTAACAACATTAAAATAATAGGGGAGGTACAGCAGGTAAAGATACGCAGAATTTTGACGACCGAACAGTGGGGCTCGATACAAAGGTAGCTTCAGAGAAATATATGTATATATATATATATATATATATATATATATATATATATATATATAAATAAAAATATTTTTAAATCTTGTGGGGTTTATTTCGTCCAAATACAATATTTATATAAATGTCAAACTGACGTTTCGGAAAATATATTTCCTTAAACTTAGTTCTGAAATTAAATTAAAAGTTACAATGTTTGGAGAATTTCTTAATATCTAAACTTACATTTATTTGACATATGGTTGTTGTTAATGTTATAAGGTCTTATGAAATTTATACATTGTTTTGTTTTCATAGAAAATGCTATAATAACTAGGTTCTAATACTAAATTTCTAATAGTTAATTATAATTGGAAGTTTAAAATTAAAATTGAAAACATTGTAAAGAAAAATTGTTGTTTTATAATAATAATCTCCTATAAACATTAATAATATTTTTATTTATATCTAATTTTAATTTAACTTTGATTGTATATGTGTGGGTGGTACTGTCTGAGTGTGGTGGATAATAATGGTGTCTTATTAGTATATGTAACAGTTTTATGATTATATTAATTAGGTTAAGTAGTAGGTTAATTATAAATTATTAAAAGAGAATAGAAATGCGTAACTTTTGTTTAAGTTATCTATATCGTTTTAAAATTAATAGTGTTGGGTTGTTTTGTATATGGTAGCTTTCTAGAAATAGTCTATTTTTATATGTTTTTTCTACATCTAATATTTTTGTATTGTTAAAGTCTGCTTGATGATGATAATCGTTTAAGTGTATAGATAAAGCACAAGATCGTTTATTTAGTTTTTGGTCACTTTTGTGTTGTGTAATTCTATTTCTTAACCATTGTTTGGACTGACCTATATATTGTTTATTGCAACTGCACGGGATATTATATATGATGTTACTTTGTAGTGCTTTGGGAGTTTTGTCTTTGATTTTTGTAAAAGTGCGTTTGATGTTATTTTCATATTTAGTTGAAATTTTTATTTTTGATGTTTGTAATATTTTTATTAAAGACGGTGTTAGGTGTTGTATATATGGTAGTGCTTTATATTTAATAGGTTGAGATTGTATATTTTCAGGTTGTAAAGGTTTTGTTTGGTAAATCAATTTATTGGTTAATTCTTTAGGGTATCCATTGTTTAATAGCGTTTGTTGTAGATGTTCAAGATTTGCTTTAAGGAAAATCGGACTACAAATTTTTGTAATTCTTTCTCTTAATGTTAAGGCAGTATTAATTTTGTGGTTGAAGGAGTGGTTTGAGTTGAAATTTAGATAGCGACCTGAATTTGTGGGTTTCTTGTATATATCAAATATAAGTTTATTATCAGAATCTCTAATAACCATCGTATCTAAAAAATTTATCTTTCTATTATTTTCAATGTCAATAGTAAGTTGAAGTTTTGGATGAAATTTGTTAAATACCATAGAAGTTTCTTCAATTTTGTCTTTTGGAACAGAACAAATTATGTCATCTACGTACTTTACAATAAATTCTAGTTGAAAGGATAACTGTGGTTTTATAGTTTCGATCAATTTGTCCATAACTAATTGAGCAAGAATTGGTGAGATCGGGGAACCCATGGATGTACCAGATATTTGTTGATAAAATTGATTTTGGAATGTAAAGTGTGTATTGTTAATTACTAGATATATACTGCTAATAAATAGGTTAAGTGAAAATTTACAATGTTTTTCAATTACATTCCACTTTTCTTTTAAAATACTAATAATTAATTCTATTGGTATGTTGGTAAATAAGGATTTGACGTCTAATGATATTAAAATGTATTCGTCAGGAATAGTATAATTTGTATAGTGTTTGACAAATGTGAAAGAATCTTTGATGTTATAACTGGACTCAATTGGAAATGCTGTGCTTAAGATTGTGGATAGAAATGATGCTAAGTTGTATGTTGGGGTCATAAGAGACGAGATTATAGGTCGTAGTGATAGTTCGGGTTTGTGAATTTTTGAGAGTCCGTAGTATTTGCCTGGAATGGAGTTATTTTGAGTTAGTTCGTTTTTTTGTTGTTTTGTGATACTATTCTTAGATTCTAATAATTTAAGGTGTTCATTCACTTTCTTTTGTATTGTAAAAGTTGGATCTTTGTTTATCTTTTTATAAGTAGTTGTATCATTTAATAATGTTTCAGATAAGGTGTTGTACTGTTTGCGTGTCATAATAACAGTTACTGCACCTTTATCGGCATTGGTAACTATTAATTCCTGGTGTGCTTTTAAAAACTTATCTACCTTACATTTAGTTTTGTAACTAGTACTATTCTTATTTGAATTTTTAGGATTTAACAAAAAATTTGTAACTTTGTTAGTTACTTGTGCTCTAAGGTTGTTTTTGTTGTCTTCATCGTGTTCTTCTAAAATATCTTCAATGTTAGCAAGTAATTTACCAATATGAATATTTTCATTGGTAACTGGTAAGTTGAATTTAGGACCCATAGATAAAAAATCACTTATATCAGATGGTATTGTAATGTCAGAAGTATTTACTATCCATTTTGAATTATCCAAAAATAAGAGATTTTTGGTTTTTAAATCGTTTTTGATTTTGTTGAACTTTTTTATATTAATTTTTTTAATTTGGATGAATCGTTTATTGTGCTTTATCTATACACTTAAACGATTATCATCATCAAGCAGATTTTAACAATACAAATATATTAGATGTAGAAAAAACATATAAAAATAGACTACTTCTAGAAAGCTACCATATACAAAAACAACCCAACACTATTACTTTTAGGCAAATAGGAATGTCCAACAACTGGGAACACAAATTCAATCTTCTCTACACTAACTGGTGCATTATTTAACAACCAGTAGCTCAACATTCCCATCATTGACGTGTTTTTATTTTGTCCTGGACATCCATCAGACACAAGACGAAGGACTTTTACATTGTTGGGAATGTTAAAATTATTCAAAAAATGGTAGAGAGCTGAGCTTATTTCATTGGAGCCTTTCTTTTGCTGTGTTTCATCATATTCGTAAATAAAACAGTTTTCTTTTGTTTGCTTATCTGTTGAACTTCCAACTACTATAGTGAAATTGAATTTGTACAACTGCCTCGAGTAATAAGCACTCTGGTCAGGAACCTTAGGCAATATCTGGTTTTTGACAATCAAACGATACTGTCATCAGATCATCACGTTTTTCTTTAAGGCGTGAGTAAAAGCTTTTGCTTTCAATTTGTGGCACCTCTGTTTAGCCATTAAATCATTTTTACATCTGGATCATTGCAGTGTTTTATTTGCTCACTGAAAGCAATGCAAGTTGAACATTCATCGGTTCTAGGGCTCCCGAAACCAATATTAAAGTATGTTCTAAATATATGCCTGAAATATGACTCTTTAACTTTGAGGGTCTCATCGATTGTTTCTGCATTGTGAAGACGCCACAGCCTTTTATATTTAAGCTCGATGGAAGGTACTTCCTACTGGCCGTTTTGCTTCTGCAGTAGTGATTCTCTAATAATTTCAACTTCTTTATAAATTCAATAACATTTTTTCTTGTTCTCATAGGCTTTTTCCTTCCTGTCACCACCCCTAGATTCCTTTGGCATAATGCCACTAGTAAAATGCCTTTAACAACTCCTTTGACGCGATTTTTTGTAATTCTCAAAGTATCAACAAATGCCTTTTGGCAAACCTGAACTCTATTTTTTGTTGAACCCTTCAATATAAAATATTTAACATTCATGGACTTTTCACCCCTTTCATCATTACAGATTCGACTTCTTTTGGGTACACTTGTCTCCGTATATTTTAAAATGTAACAGTCTTGCCTACTTTTCAAATCATTGGCTTTTCCAGGGTCGTAGAATTTTTCATGGAATTTGGTCTGATCAGCAAAGGTTATTTCAGAGCAACGATAAACTTTTCCTTTCTTTTCATGCTTGCAGGTTATTTTGATTGGTCGTCCAGGAGGGCCATATCTGAAATCAAAATATGACCAGACCTGAGCGACTATAATAGGGCCAGTTCTAATAATTATCTACCTAAAATAATATATCCTACCTACTTATCCTACCTACCTAAAATAAATAACTTTGCATAAGAGAAAGGAGGTTACTACTATGGGAAATCATAACTATTATTATAATACTGTAATATTGTAAATCGTAACCCTACCTTTGGTTCTTCATTCGAGCTCTTTGCCAGGTTTGTTCATCACGTTGTCTTTTCCGTGCATGCTCGCGATTTATAGATGCAAAACACTCCATTTATTGTGAAAAACTTGAAAATATCACAGGAAACTCAAGATAAATCTTAAATAACTGGATTAGAAAGCATTAATCAACACAATGTTGTCATAACCTCAATGTTTCATAGCGCGAACTGAAGCGTGAATTGATGGCAACAGCTGATGCAGCTGCACGCATGCGCGGATTGGTGGATGTAGTTGCTTTTGAAACGAATTTTGTCATGTAGCTGGTTTTGCAACTAACCACCAACTTTGCATTGAATTCTATATGGGATGTAGTCCATTTTGATTCGAAACAATGTCATATGGACATGAGTAACTGTTCAAACTCTCAGATTATGGACTTACTTAATTTTTGGAACAAAATGGATGTAGCTGGTTTTGAAACCAAACGACACACATATATATATATATATATATATATATATATATATATATACACACATATAAACACACACACATAACAGGTAACTATTTTATGACCTTATTTTATAATTAAGTATAAGTAGTGGATTTTACGTCTACTGGTAGAGAAATTAGACTCTTGTTCATTACCTAAATTTTCGAATATATTTTCTTCTTCAGAGGTACTATAAAATATGCCAACGCATTAACAATAAATAGTTAAATTAAACACATACTCACTAAATTGAGGTTAAAATTAATGAAATGCATCAAATATAAATATAATAAATTAATATAAATATAATTCTTCCATTTAAAATGCAAAAGATTGTTGAAACATATAATAAAACTATTTTGTATAAGTTTGAATGTCGTGTTTTTTGAAGAATATTTAAATTTTGTCAGTTGCTTTTTATATCTTTTGTTATTTTTACATCACAGTTGTATGCGTGTACATAATCTTGCATGTATTGATAAATATACAACATACTTCTAAAAATTTTATTTTATTTTCATTTTCTTCTCTATCAATAATTTTGATATTCTGGTAATCTGCATGGTGGTCTTTATTTGTGAGGTGCATTGACAATGAACACGCATTAGGCTTAATTCGAATATCATTTTTGTGTTGGGTGACATGTTGTTTTAAATTTTGTGAAGTTTGGCCTATGTAACTTTGATTGCAATCAATACAATTAATCTTATATACAACATGCCTTTCAGTAAGAGCCTCTGACGGATCTTTGATTTTTGAAAAAAAATTTTGGATAGATAAAATATTTTTCCGCAAATCGTTCAGAAATTTTAACATTTCTGATACAATTTCTTAAAGAAAAGCTGAATATTTCCAAGTGTTTAGTCGTTGCCAAGCAACGACAAATCAATGTAAGGAAATATTCATTACTGTACTGTACGGAAATAATATGTGTATACATCATCATCATTAGGTCTTCAGTCCTGGAACTGGTTAGACGCGTACCATCATTGTTTCCTATTCTGAACTAACCTACAGATTTTCCTGAAATTTGCACAGCCTGCATCTATCACTATCTGATCTAGGTCTACATCTACCTCTTTTTTGCTATCTCTGCTTGTAACATATCCCATACTATTCCCCATAAATGCTTTAGAACGTATTCTGCCCTTCTATTTCTCCTACTTTTTTCCACAAATATTCTTGTTCCCCTACTATTTCTATAACTTATTTGTCATTAACTTTGTCTGTCCATGCTATCATCCTCATACATCTGAAGCACAGCATTTCCAAAGGTTGGTACCGTTTTTCTATCTGCTTTTCAGACTGTCCGTATTTCGTAGGCATACTGTGGTGTGCTGCACACATATGCTTTCAATAATTTTCTTCTTGTTCTATGTCTCTTGTTTTTCATAATAGGCGCTGTTCCTTCTTGTTAGATGCAGTTCGGTCCCCTTCTATTGTTTTACAATTATATACCCTATTTCTCCGACATTCAGTGGTTGTGAAGGTGGGTAAGCAGCCTGTGGCTGCCAAGTTCCCCCAGCACCTAACATTTACCGATTTCATATTTTTTCCAATATATTTTTTCGCACAGTCAACATTAGTTGCAGATATTTCACAACCAACACCTGTAGTTGTTTATAATAATCATCAGATTTATGTGCGCTTATTTTT
Organism: Platerodrilus igneus; assembly: GCA_036346225.1. NCBI lineage: Eukaryota > Metazoa > Arthropoda > Insecta > Coleoptera > Lycidae > Platerodrilus > Platerodrilus igneus. The sequence goes on along the minus strand of JARFIW010000488.1, from coordinate 2,757,942 downwards.
TCGTCATTAGGTTTTCCTTCTCAAAACTGGTTGGGCACGTACCTGCACTTAATTATATTCTGAGAAAGCCTATACAGTTTCCTGAAATTCTCACACAACATGTATACAGCTTGGTTACCCTTTTATTGTTTTCTAATTTTATGCCCTATTTCACCTAGATTCAGTGAAGTGGGTTAAGCAGCCTGAGGCTGTCAAGAGACCCCAATACTTAGACATTTGCCGAATTAATAGTTTTCCAGTAAATCAATACCGAAACAAATACTTGTAGTTGCTTATAATAATCATCATGTTTAAGTACAGTTACTTTTTTCGTCATTAATTTATCCATCTTGGGATTGGTTCGATGCGTACCTGCATTGATTTCTATTCTGAACTAGCGTACACATTTCCCTGAAATACCTACAGCCTACATTTTTCACTATCTGTGTGCAGTAGTCTAACCTAGGTCTACCTTTACTTCTCTTTTTTCCTATCTCTGCTTCTAATATATTGCGCACTATTTCCTCATGCAGTAGTATGTGACCTATCATCCTATCTTTCCTATTTTTTACCGTTTTCCACATATTTCTTTCTTTTCCTACCATTTTTAGTACCTATTCGTTCTTAACTTTGTCTGTCCATGATATCTACATCATACGTCTGTAGCACCACATTACAAAGGCTTCTACCTTTTTCTTGTCTGCTTCTCCTACTATTCTAGCTTTACAGCCATACAGTGCTGTGCTTCACACATATGTTTTATGTAATCTTTTCCTTGTTTCTATGATTGTTGTAGTTGAACACAGTAGTTGTTTTTCTTGTTAAATGTAGCACGACCTTTTACTGATCATTTAGTAGCCGCTTCACTTGTATCTTCAGAAAAATTTGTGGAGTATGATAACAAGTTTCCAGAACAAGAGTTAGATTTAACTTGTATCGCTTACGATATTTTAAATAAAGAACTCCTCAAAACAGCTGTCCGTATTATATTCCAATAGGGAGTGTAGAGATCTACGTGATGCTGTGTCTTTTCTTAAATTCATAATTGCGAATAATTTGGACGAAACGATGGTCGAAACTAAGACGCTATTACAAATTCTTGTGACCACACCAGTGACCACTGTTAAAGCCGAACGCAGTTTTTCTTTTCTAAACCGTGTAAAAACTTTTTTAAGAGACTCGATGTGTAAAAATAGGTTAACGGCCCTTCCAATGCTGTCAATTAAAAAAAAAATCATAACTTCCATTCCTGATTTTAATGAAAAAGTGATTGACCAATTTGCTACAAAGAAAGATAGACGTTTTCCACTAATATTTAAGAAAAAACATTAAAATATTTTTACATTAGCGATGTAGCACTATCAAATATATTCGGTACGAGCCGCCACTGGTGGCGTGCAGTCTGTAATATATTGAACATTCAGGAGTAAGAAAACTATAAACAGCAAATGAAACGTCCGTCTTTCACAATAGCAACAAAAGTTAAAAAAAGTAGAATAACTGTATCTTGAACTATCAGTATCTCTGGTACCATCTTCGAGAATTCGAAAATTTTAAATTCGAAAGACTGGATGCTGGATGACCCAATTTAATTATAGTGGAACATTACGTACTACAACGCATTTTAAAATCGCGACTTACAACGCTCAAAGTACGTTGTATAAAATTAGAATCGAATACAATTTGTATTTTTACAGATTCAAAACGGTGTTGGTCAGTAACGAAGAACTATTCCCACCAATATTGGTGTGAAATATTCTGCGAACGCAATTAAAAATATATTCCAGATGACAGCTGCAATATATTCCTAGAAGAATAGCTCATTAACGAAAACAAACAGACGATAATCGTTTACATTGAATTTTGTGTTGTCGAATGGCGAAGCAACGGATATTTTTAAACATTCAGGCAAGTATGCAACCTTGCATACTGCCAAAGGAAACGCAGCGTGTAGCTGGTGCACTAATTTACAGAAACGACAAGATTTTGTTATATTATCGACTGGAAATACCGAGAATAAAATTAATTGAGTAAACGATTATTGCATGTAAACCGAACACGTCCAAATAGCGAAATAGAATTTCTCAATACAACTAAAAACGTTTATTTTATGATGCGTATTTCAACGAATACCTATTGGAAATAATAGCAGGTGTGGGGCGTATTTCACAGAATAAACTTTTAAAGGTGATTTGAAGGAAAGCAAATGCTTGCTTGTTTCGACAAATTTCCAAGGCGAGTTTCTAGCCTTTTTAGAAGTGGTTTAACGATAATCAATATTTCAGAGAATTTATAAACGCAGTTAATGATATATTTCACGTATTCCTATTGTACAAAACACTTGGATAATTTTATAGGACGTTTTAATACGTATTTATTGAAGTTGTTAAATGACAAGCTTGTATAATTTGAGAATAACAAAAGATTTAGATTATCATCTTTAGGAGACGTTTAATTATGGTAGTTAGAAATTAATGCAAAATTAAGCGCTTTAAGAAATTTAACGTAACACTCTGTTTTAAATTTTATTACACCTAAAATAAAATGTGTAGCTTAATTACATTCTATTGTTTTCTTGTTTCCCGGAACAAAAACGCCAATCTTGTTACATATCTCATCAACTTCTAACTTTAGGTACAGGACATGTTTCATAAGTAGTGTTGGTATTTACAAAGAAATGTAAATAAGTAATAATATACAGAGTGCTCCATTTGATAAAATTGAGTTTCTGCACTTTTATTATCTTTAAATATATTCAATAGTGGAGTCATTCTTTATAACATTAGGAATAAGATATCCGACTAAATGTTGGGAAGATTTAGTGATAACAATAATACATTAAAACATTATTTTGTTTTTCAAGAGAGTTGGTATTATACTTAAACCAAGTATATGATATACAAAATTCAAAATTTTCAGAAAATTAACGATATCTTGAAAATGGTTTTATTTAGATTTAAGGTATGTACATATTTTCTGCGTGGAATTGTCGGCAGAACTTGAAGTCACAGAAGAACTTTCAAGGGATAGCGCGCATTAATGAACGCGTACACATCAATTGTCAGATTTTAACTCGCATTACTATTCCATATTCGATTAGGAATCCATTGTCGTGACGCACCTTGTATATTATATAAATAATACTAACATTTATCTACAAAACAGTAACACGAAAATTAATCGAATTCTGTCGTAAATGAAATAATGATCTAGTACAAAATAGCTTTTACTTAATACTTAACTTTCTGCAAACACTGATTTGGGAATGTTTAGTATAGTGCGGTATGTGGAGTTAGATATTTATTATACTTTTCTTAATCACGCCGTAACTTAGCGCCATTAACCTCTTTGGACTTTATGGTTATAGGGATATTGATCACCAATTAGTTTGGTGTTAACATCGTTTTCAGATAGTATGAAAGGAACTATAAAGCGTTTATTATTAACAACACATTTTCTTCCTTTGTTCTTGTTTGTAAGTAACACATAATTGGTATTAACATTATGTGAATAAAATTCTGCATCAAAGAATTTGTTAATTAACTGCTTCATTTGATTTTTCGGATTAAACAGATAGTTTGTGCAATAAATACATTTTTTACAAAACTCGTTTAGAACTTTTTCTACATGTTTTTTAAGAGCCAAGAATTTAACATATGTTTATAAGAAATATGCCGAATCATGTTTGTGTTTTTGGAAGTCCGAAATGCAATAAATATTTATTTAAACACCAAAGTTTGAGAATTCTAATGCGGATATATTTGCTTTTCTAAGAACTTTATTAGATAAATTTGCCAGTTTTTTTTCATAACTATGGACCTACTAAACAGTTGGATACAGTTGTTTTGATATTTGATCACTCATCATAAAATTGCTTTTGCTAATATTCAATTAACTTAATTAATATAAGGTGTGTTTGCATAATTAAATACAATATTTTTATGTGGGCATCAATTATAATACTAAACAAGTTGTTACGTACGGAATTAATTTTACATTACTTACTTATTTTTACTCTACAGGTGCCGGAGAGACGTTTCAGTTAATTAGTGCACCCGCTAGCTTTCAGTGGTGCGATGGGTTCTAGGAAAGTAATTATAATACCTTTACGGTATACAAGTTATGACACTTCTACTAAATACCTGTTGGCTTACCTTGAAGGGTTTTTAAACTCTCTTGTCCGCTTTACCTATGAACGTTATCTTACCTGAAGATTACACAAATAAAGCCTATCCTAAAGGTGGGAGTTCCGAGTAACAGTTTAGCACTTGCTGGAGGTTGATGAAACCTCCCATACACCCTTTTACAACGGCGCCATCAACTTGGCCCTTCTCCAAACGATTTATTGAAAAGTAGCATGTGCACTAGAAAGTACTAGTCTTGCACCACCTTACACCACCAAAATAATAGCTTGCACCATAATGGAAAAACAATTGTGGTAATTTGTTTATGAGGGGGGCTAGAATGACGCTAGCCCCCCTCCATTCTAATGTCAAAAAAATGATAGGTGCACCAGTTAGAGAAAAGCTTGCACCACCTTGCACCACTAAATTTAGAGCTTGTACCCGTTCAGAAAATTAGACACAGGGCCTTTTCTCGAGGGGGCTAGAATGACGCTAGCCCCCCTCCGTTCGAATTTCAAAAAAATGATATGTGCACCAGTTAGAGGTAAGCTTGCTCCACTTTGCACCACTAAATTTAGCGCTTGCACCACCTTCAATAAGTCGTCACATTAATATTTTATATTATTTTACATAAAACACTGCCATACTCCAACGTTTCTGAATTGCACTACCAAAAGAATTCTAAGCAGATCGAATGCTGAAATGTTTTTCTTGCGTTTCTTTTATTTAAAATAGCGCAATTATATTTCATTTAAATATAGGAGTATTATCTAATAACGAGGTGACCAATAATACGGACTTTAGGACAGGATCAGGATGTTCCTGCAAGAGGCTTACAAATGCACTTGCAAGGTATTACAGAATACGTAATATAACTGCATGATTTAGGGGTGTCAAATTTAAGTCAAATTACAACCAAATATAGGAGAATTCAGTTTTAAGCAGCATACAGAACCAAAGTCTTAGACAGATACTTCCGGAGAGGTCATGCACAAATTTTTTAATTTAATTACATTTTTATGGATGTATTTATCTACAATACACTAACTCCTCCGCTTAACTTTCTATGAGTTTCACAAATTTTTCAAGCGGAGTTACTGTATTGTAGATAGATACATCCATGGAAATGTAATTAAATTAAAAAATTTGTGCATGATTTCTCCGGAAGTATCTGTCTACGACTTTGTTTTTGTATGCTGCTTAAAACTGAATTCTGCTATATCTGGTTGTAATTTGACTTAAATTTGACACCACTAAATCATGCAGTTATATTGTGTTCTGTAATACCTTGCAAGTGCATTTGTAAGCCTCTTGTAGGAACGTCCTGATCCTGTCCTAAAGTCCGTATTATTGGTCACCTCGTTATTAGATAATACTCCTATATTTAAATGAAATATAATTGCGCTATTTTAAATAAAAGAAACGCAAGAAAAACATTTCAGCATTCGATCTGCTTAGAATTCTTTTGGTAGTGCAATTCAGAAACGTTGGAGTATGGCAGTGTTTTATGTAAAATAATATAAAATAATAATGTGATGACTTATTGAAGGTGGTGCAAGCTCTAAATTTAGTGGTGCAAGATGGTGCTAGCCTTCCTTTAGCTGGTGAACACATAATTTTTTTGAAATTCGAATGGAGGGGGGCTAGCGTCATTCTAGCCCCCCTTCGAGAATAGGCCCTGTATCTAATTTTCTGAACGGGTTCAAGCTCTAAATTTAGTGGTGCAAGTTGGTGCATGCTTTTATCTAACTGGTGCACATATCATTTTTTTAAAATAGAATAGAGGGGGGCTGGCGTCATTCTAGCCCCTCTCATAAACAAATTACCGCAATTGTTTTTCCAGCATGGTGCAAGCTATTATTTTGGTGGTGCAAGGTGGTACAAGACTAGTACTTTCTGGTGCACATGCTACACATCAATAAATCGTTTGGAGGGGGCCAAGTTGACTGAGCCTTTTACAAGTCAACTATATAAACAAATGAAACTTTATGTCGTGTATACCTAAACTATGTTGCAAAATATTGATTACAATAGTGAATAACAACAAAGAAGGAACTATGATCTACCCCTCATTGGCCAAATATGCGTGTAGCTAAATATAACAATTTAATATTAACAATAATAGAATTCAACAAATTCAATTTTGACATGTTGTTATGCCTCTATAATAATGTTCTGCTTATGAGAATTTTCTATTTACAATACGTTTTAAATAAGCCTGCACTAACATTAATAGTCTTTAATAATAATAATTTCCATACACTATTATGACTATCATGAAACACATTTATGAATAGAACAGAACACCATGTGATGATCAATGAAATTACAGTTTTTTGTTCTCGCCACAGTGCGGTTGACATCCGGTGCAGGAATTGCTACATGTAAAAATCCAACAAATTGTTGCACAAAAGTAACAAACACTGGCAACTTTCATGTTAACTACGAGTATCTCACATTCGCGTTTCTGCACTTGCGTTCAGAAATCTGTTTCACTAACAGTTGCGGGGTTTGTATACAGTTATGTTAACCACCTGGTTTTAAACCTCGTCGAACACCGCGACGGTGGTTCACGTTTCGATCGAATACAAAGTTCTGCTGTCTATCGAAAAAATCATGAACAAATGATTCCTATTTTTACCTTCCGTTGTTTTTATAAGTTTTACATTTCAGGGTCATTGCATGCTAGTTTCATTTTCTCGGATTGTGCACCTAAACTGTCCTGTTTCAGGGTGAATGTCGTTTTTCTGTCCGTGGGAACTGTTATTTTGTTCCAACGGTTTTACACTTAATACAGATACCTGAGTAATTCGTTTGTTCTTAACCTATTAATTTTATGGCTGGTGTTACGAGTTTGTGGATTGTGGGATGTATATTTCTATGGTTGATGTTTTTGAACTCGTGTGAATTTGTATAAGTAACTTTATTACGACGGTCATTTCCTCGGTTTTATTATGTATTTTTTTAAATTTAATGCAAAGGTGTGTATATTACCGATGTTTATTGCTGTTTGTACTTGGTATGCTGAGTACTGCACTATTTTATTTCTTCATCGTAGTTTAATACTGTATTGAATAATAACATTATTAACTGTAAATTACCAATGCTTCTAAATTTTGCTTGCTGCTTTCCTGCTAGAAGTTCATTTAGCTATCTAAAATTAATAAATTCCTTTCTACTATTTAATGTTTCCTAAAGCAACGCGAATTAATGGTTTGTTTCTCAACACTAGTTTTTCTAAAATTCTGTTACACTTTTAACTGCTTTAAAACTTTTATTTCCTCTTTCTATGACACAAATTTTGCTATACTCTCAATAATTTATTTCTAAATTAACAAAACTCATTCACTGAGGCTAAAAATAGACATTTAAGCTATTTGTTAAAATTACATGTAATTTCTTTTTTAACTTCTCAACTTTTACCTAACTTAATCGTTATATAGCATTCTCCTTTCTCAAATATCGTTCTCACAATTTTACATGTAATTTCGATATTGTACATCCCCAACACATTAATTTGTATGGATGGCTGTTTTAATGAGTCTGTGGTTGTGGGATGTATGGGTTTGATTTCATGTTCAATGATTTTTGAACCCGCGTGAATTTGTACAAAGAACTGTACAATGAACCTTTATCTGTAGCTTTTTTGAATTTAATACGAAAGATTGTAAAGTGCCGCTAATCGTATAATAATATTGTATTGAAATAGCAACGTTAATAAATGAAAACTGTCAAAATTTATAGAATTTTAAAGATTATTCCTTGCTAAAAGTTTATTCAACTAACTAAAATTGAAATTGATTAATTTTTTTCTTGCTGCTCACTGTTTCTTTTAGTAACGCGAGATACATATCTCCCAAATCAATATATATGTTAATTTAAACGAATTATTACGACTTAAGAATTGTTGTTACATAGAATAATTGAAGGACATAATAAAAGGTGAATGAAAGTTTACAAACCAGACATGAGAACGGAAACAGACATTGTATTCCAGACGCAACATGATACTGCAGTTGCAGGTCACAGTAGATTATAACACGGCAATTATTAGAATTAAGATTATTAAACTGTAATACTTTGTATTGTATCAAGAAATAGCAGACATGAGATCTGCATCCCACAAAGTGATGTGAAAGCACGGATAGCATGAATACCCTCAGGAGCCTGGGACGTCCATTCAGTCTCGAGCTTCACAATGTAACAATTTTATTTTTTGGTTCTTAAATCCGTTCATAAAAGTGCAAGAATTATAGAACACTTTTTATTAAAATAATAAGTAAAATACATTTAACAACTTTGGTATTACGCTAAAGCGGCATCTTTATGTAGCATTCTATGTATAGTCAAATATCTGTGTCTTCGATAGCAAATTGCAAGCGCGTTTTGGTTGACAACCCCCTCCTGGGACACTACGCCCGTCCGAGCGAGATTGATAACTAGTCGGCCATGCGAGATTGTAGAGTCAAGATGTACGAAAGAACGCAGTCGGCCAATCTGCGTATAAATTTTGAGTAGTCGAGACACATCTTTAAATAGCGCGCAAAAACAACATTAATAAAAGCAACTTTGAAAACACCACTTTGTATTACAACCTATAAAGAAGCAACTTAGAAGCTGGAAAATTTGAATAATTTATAGAAGACCATTTTAGTACACAACGTAAGGATGTTATTTGGTAAGGCAGCGTGATTCAATATAATGCAGCAGCTGACGGAGGTATTGGGACTGCATTTATTCGACACCTGGAGTAATTCCATGTGCTAGGAGCTGTTGAGCATGAGCTGGGTTCACACAACATACAGTGAATTCCGCTTGATATAACAAGTACCTCGTGAAGGCTACAAAAAAGCAGTTTTGGTTCGTAGTTAGTTTTAAGAAGCTTTTTTGATGGTTTATACTTTGGAAACACTTTAATTTGTTTGATTAGGCAAAAGTACGAATGTTATAAAAATTTCAATTATTTGTTGTGCTGGAATTTTCCAGTGTTAAAATTATAATTCACTATTTTGATGGTTTTAGAAACCACACACGTGGTTCATTTTGTACCGTTAGTAACAGCAACAGGTGTTACTGACGTCATTTGTTTGTCTGCAGTACACTGCTGAAAGATGTGTTCTAGAAAATAAATGCTTCGAGCAGCGTTTGCCCAAGTTGAGTAAACAAGAATATTTTTGTGATCTGCTTTTTTTAGTAGAAATTAAAACTAATACAAGTAATTTAGAAAAGCAAAAACTTGAGTAACAATGTTTTTAAAATGTAATCCCCTCGAACAGATCTGCACGGGTCGGACCTTTTTAGTGTAACAAGTTCACACTAAGCTGTAAAATGTTTGATTATCAACTATTTTGATAAACCTTAATTTAAAGTTCACGAACTCGTCTAATTATTTATGAAATTTTATTGCATTGCATTCTGTTTTAAAAGAGAATCTTTTGAGTAAATTATTGGTTCAAGATTAAAGTTTTTTATTTTGATCAAATATGGTCAAACCTAACAACAGGAAACTAATATCCTTAAGAGTAGAAGTTTGATGCCAATTTTATATAGAAAATATCTTTTTAATATTTCTTTAGGTATGTTTGCGGGACACAAATAGTGTTCCACCTTTCTGTTAATCTAATTATTACAATTCTTACAGGAGCAGCGTCTTATTTTGTTAAGGCGAGTGTTTGCGGCCGAAGGCGATTTTTTTTCTTTGGGTTTCCACGTCCGCCCCTAGAAATATACCACGCAATTATCATAAATAAGTCAGGACTTGGTGGCGCCTATTTGTTTTGGATTAAGTTTGACTTACAATCAGATTTCGACTTACCCCCCCCCCCCCATTTCTCATAGCTCTACCCAAGGAATAGACCCCTAGTTAAGTCGGAAGACTTCGTTACACTTGCTCATAACGTGAGACCAGTTGTATGTAAGAAAAATTAGCGTCACTGGCTTTTATTAAACGTTTGGGGCTGGTGCATTTTGAAAGACGTTTCACTGGCGCCCATACTTGAGAATAGTTGAGTCCTTTCAAAAAAATTTGTTCCACTGGCGCCCAACGTGGGGCTTGCCATTTAGAAAATAAATTCGTTTCACTGGCGCCGGCAACGTTTGGGGCCTCGAAATTTGTTTGTTCAATTTATTTTGCTTCAAAATTTGTTTGTTCAAAATTTATTTTACTTCGAGATTTGTTTGTTCAAAATTTATTTTGCTTCGAAATTTGTTTGTTCAAAAATTGTTTTGCTTTGAAATGTGGTTGCTCAAAGTTCATTTGACATTAAGATTTGTTTGTTTAAAAGTTTGGTTGAAACGTTAAACCCCATTCAGTCAATTAATTAACTTAGTCGAATTTATTTTTAATTTTCATTCCGTTTAGACGCAATATAATTTTTTTTTGATATCGTTTTGGTAAAATTTATTTTACAAATACACTTTTTGACTTTTACCTTTGGTTGCCCAAATTTGTTTTGACTATTTTTGTAAGGTTCAAATCATTTAGATTTATCAGTTTGATTTCATTAGAATATTAGGCTTTTGTAATCATGTCGGAAAAATTCCAAATTGTTTGTCTACTTAAAGAAGAACTGGAGTATGAACTGAAAATTAGAGGAGTGGTGAGTGAGAGACCAGTTTTGGAGAAAAGAAAAATTTTGGGAGGCCTGTTAGTTAAAGAAGCTGATAAGCCCGGAGTTTGATTTGCTTGAGTCAATAAAGAACATTTTTGTCCGAATTTGATGATAAGGCTATGAATTCTATTTGAAAGGTACATCGGTTTGAGCTGTCGTCGTATCATTTGAGAATTGCTCTTGTGCATAAGCACGTTTTTGATTTTGTTAGCAGATTTTTATTTAGATCGGCATTGCAACGCAATTTAGTCTAGGCGGAACTTGTCGTCGTGGTTGGTCGCTCAGCAGTATGTTAGTCCAGACGAGACTCAGGAAGAGTTGGTAGCTCGGCATTACATAAGTCTAGACGAAACTCGAGGTGAGTTAGGCGCTCTAGAATTTTTGCAGCATATTTTGTTTTGAGTTGATGTAATTTTGGTATTGTTAGTCTAGGTGAGACTCGTAGAGGGTTTGTCACTCTAGCAAATTTAGGCGTTGTGAAGCATTGTAGTTGTTTCGACAGTTCGGTTGGTAGTAGGGTGAGAGTGTACCTGAACACTGATTTTTTTGTTAGCTATCGTCGTGATTAGTTTTTTTATTGATGATTCAAAAGCAGGTAAATGGCATTTGGTTGTTGGAGACTGGTTCTCGAAGTATTCGATTTTGCAACCTTTGCGTAGTGCCACGGCACATTTGATTGAGAAGTTTTCAGAGGAAAAAGTATTTCTTGTCTACGGAGTACCACAATTTGTTATTTGTGATAATGGTCCACAATTAATTGGACGTGTTTTTAAAGCTTTGTGTGCAAGGTACGAAATCCAAAAGATTTGGTACAATGCTGTTTATGCTCCTCAATGCAATTTTGTGGAAAGAATTAATAAGACAGTTGGTACTGCAATTCGTTCGTACGTAGAAGAACATGATACGTGGGATATTGAGATATCAAAAATCCAGTACGCAATCAATTCAGCAAAACACGAATCCACCAACTATTCTCCAAATTTTTTAGTCTTTGGTCGTCAGGTACCCTTAAGTGGAAAAGCTTATAGTGATAATTTTAAACCTGGTGAGGATGTTGATGTTGTTTCAAGTAGTAGACCTTCTTATGTTTTGGATCGTCAACCTTTGTTTGATATTTTTGGAAATGTCCGTGAAAATTTGCATGTAGCTTATCAACGTTCGAGTAAATGCTACAACCTTAGAAGAAGAGACATTTCATTCCAAGTCGGAGAGAGCGTTTGGAGAGCTAATAAGGTGCTTTCAAGTGCTGGTGATAAATTTTCCGCCAAGTTAGCTCCAAAGTTCGTTTTGTGTAAAGTTCGAAAAAAACTTTCCAATTTAGTGTATGAGTTAGAAAATGAAGATGGAAAAAGAGCCGGAAAATGGCATGTTAAGAATTTGAAACCCGTTGAAGCATCGTATCCAAATGAGAATGATGATCTTGACGATTAGTTCCAGTCTAGTCATCTCTTTGATGTTAAGTAAAACAGTAGTTGTTTGCCTTGTTTTGTTCCGATATTTGATTTGGCATCGTTTTACTAATGCTAAATGGAGGTTGCCACTTGGTAACTAGTTTTTTTTGAAAACTTTTGTTTGGTAATTGAAGCAAGTGGTTAAGGATTTTTGTAGCAGTTTTGAGGTGTGCATTAGTGTGCATACTGGTTGATTTAGTCGCGCGTTATTTGAAGATGTGGTTAAAAAATGTCTTTGACAGATATCTTTTGGATGTAGAGATAAGTGGACGGTTTAAGTTGCTGGTCCTGATTTCTACATATTTAGGTAGAGAGAATATTGATTTATTCTTTCTCTTATTTTTAACCTGTCAGAAATTTTTGTTTGATTATGTCAGAGGTTTGCATGGTGAACCTCACCATTTGTTCCATCACTAATAAGAAGTGTTGTTTGAAAATTAGTGATAGGATAATCGGTAGGGTGTAGGATATTATAGCCCGAACTGGTTCGGTTTTGAATTAGAATTTTGTAAGTAACCTTTTGGTCAGGTTACCTTTGTTTTGATTATCACCTTGTGATAATGATATTTTGTATTCGAATTTTGTAAGTAACCTTTTGGTTAGGTTAAATTTGTTTTGATTATCACCTTGTGATAATGGTATTTTGAATTTAGACCTATTAGTTAGGCTACCCTTTTGGTTATCACCTTATAGTGATAATATTTTGAATAGTTATGCTATTTTGATGTTGTAGCATTCCTTTTTTGTATATAGAGCTGCTTGAGCTCCAGGAAGTGGAGTCTTTATTTGTGGAAATTAAGGTAATTTCTATTATGTTTAGTTATAGTTAGTAAATACTAGCCTCGGTAGGAGTAAGAACCTCTAGTTAAAGGGTTACTTTGAATTTAGCTTTTAATTAATTTTTTTTGTCCCGTGGAGTGTTTAACTTTTTACTTTGACCCCTCCCAATTTTGACATACACCGATTGTTACTCCCCGATTTTGTCTCCCTATGGACGTTAGGTACACGTAGTTACCGACACACTCAAATTTGTAGATATTTGTCCCCCTCGTTTTAACAGGATCATAAGAATTTGTATTGATAATTAGGAATGTAGAAGAGGCTAGTATATTAAAAAAAAAAAAAAATTGTATTTGTTATACTTAAAGTTTTCTTTGTTAGAAAATTTTTTTTCTTTTAGGAAAGGGGTAGTGTAACAATTTTATTTTTTGGTTCTTAAATCCGTTCATAAAAGTGCAAGAATTATAGAACACTTTTTATTAAAATAATAAGTAAAATACATTTAACAACTTTGGTATTACGCTAAAACGGCATCTTTATGTAGCATTCTATGTATAGTCAAATATCTGTGTCTTCGATAGCAAATTGCAAGCGCGTTTTGGTTGACAACCCCCTCCTGGGACACTACGACCGTCCGAGCGAGATTGATAACTAGTCGGCCATGCGAGATTGTAGAGTCAAGATGTACGAAAGAATGCAGGCGGCCAATCTGCGTATAAATTTTGAGTAGTCGAGACACATCTTTAAATAGCGCGCAAAAACAACATTAATAAAAGCAACTTTGAAAACACCACTTTGTATTACAACCTATAAAGAAGCAACTTAGAAGCTGGAAAATTTGAATAATTTATAGAAGACCATTTTAGTACACAACGTAAGGATGTTATTTGGTAAGGCAGCGTGATTCAATATAATGCAGCAGCTGACGGAGGTATTGGGACTGCATTTATTCGACACCTGGAGTAATTCCATGTGCTAGGAGCTGTTGAGCATGAGCTGGGTTCACACAACATACAGTGAATTCCGCTTGATATAACAAGTACCTCGTCAAGGCTACAAAAAAGCAGTTTTGGTTCGTAGTTAGTTTTAAGAAGCTTTTTTGATGGTTTATACTTTGGAAACACTTTAATTTGTTTGATTAGGCAAAAGTACGAATGTTATAAAAATTTCAATTATTTGTTGTGCTGGAATTTTCCAGTGTTAAAATTATAATTCACTATTTTGATAGTTTTAGAAACCACACACGTGGTTCATTTTGTACCGTTAGTAACAGCAACAGGTGTTACTGACGTCATTTGTTTGTCTGCAGTACACTGCTGACAGATGTGTTCTAGAAAATAAATGCTTCAAGCAGCGTTTGCCCAAGTTGAGTAAACAAGAATATTTTTGTGATCTGCTTTTTTTTAGTAGAAATTAAAACTAATACAAGTAATTTAGAAAAGCAAAAACTTGAGTAACAATGTTTTTAAAATGTAATCCCCTCGAACAGATCTGCACGGGTCGGACCTTTTTAGTGTAACAAGTTTACACTAAGCTGTAAAATGTTTGATTATCAACTATTTTGATAAACCTTAATTTAAAGTTCACGAACTCATTTAATTATTTATGAAATTTTATTGCATTGCATTCTGTTTTAAAAGAGAATCTTTTGAGTAAATTATTGGTTCAAGATTATAGTTTTTTATTTTGATCAAATATGGTCAAACCTAACAACAGGAAACTAATATCCTTAAGAGTAGAAGTTTGATGCCAATTTTATATAGAAAATATCCTTTTAATATTTCTTTAGGTATGTTTGCGGGACACAAATAGTGTTCCACCTTTCTGTTAATCTAATTATTACAATTCTTACAGGAGCAGCGTCTTATTTTGTTAAGGCGAGTGTTTGCGGCCGAAGGCGATTTTTTTTCTTTGGGTTTCCACGTCCGCCCCTAGAAATATACCACGCAATTATCATAAATAAGTCAGGACTTGGTGGCGCCTATTTGTTTTGGATTAAGTTTGACTTACAATCAGATTTCGACTTACCCCCCCCCCATTTCTCATAGCTCTACCCAAGGAATAGACCCCTAGTTAAGTCGGAAGACTTCGTTACACTTGCTCATAACGTGAGACCAGTTGTATGTAAGAAAAATTAGCTTCACTGGCTTTCATTAAACGTTTGGGGCTGGTGCATTTTGAAAGACGTTTCACTGGCGCCCATGCTTGAGAATAGTTGAGCCCTTTCAAAAAAATTTGTTCCAACAACTTTAACATTGTTGGTTGTTCAGGCTACTTAATTTAGTTTTTATTAATTAATTAGTGAAAATAACTTTGATTCTTTTTAATTTAAATGTTAATGAATATAACTTAACCATTTGTTGAAATCACTTGTAATTTTTGTATAATTTAAAATACACTTAATAGGAGTGTAAATTTGGAAATAAAGTTTTTTAAAAAGGAGCTCCCAAAGACCCAAAACCTATTTGGCGCAGCGCTAGGATTCCAGAACGGCATTAGAAGAATCCAAAAATCGAGAAACTGGTGGTCATGAATTTCTATTCTTAATCTGGAAGAAAAAACCAATCGGACGAAGTACAGAAATCGACCATGTTCAATAACAAAGAGGAAAAGACTATAATGGAACCAGTGGCGGCTCGTACCAAATATATTTGGTAGTGCTGTACCGCTAATGTACAAATATTTTATTGTTTTTTCTTAAATATGAGTGGAAAACGTCTATCTTCCTTTGTATCACATTGGTCAATCACTTTTTCATAAAAATCGGGAATTGAAGTTATGATTTTTTTTCAATTGACAGCATTGAAAGGGCTGTTAACCTATCTTCACATATCGAGTTTCTTAAAAAAGTCTTTACACGGTTTAGAGTAGAAAATTGCGTTCGGTTTCAACAGTGGACATTTGATAAATATCTGTATTGAACTGCCTTTTATAAGTTTTACCACGACTTGTACCAGGAATTTCAATGTTCATTTCTGGTATAGGACGACCCTGATCTTTAATAGCTATTTGTTCTTGAAAAATAAGCTGAGAGAACCATTATTCATTTAAATTAAAAATAACATCCATTTTAGAAACGATTAATGTAGCAAACGTCCTCAGGGAACGGTGTAAAAGTTTATTGTTGGTGAACCTAATTATAATTACACTAATATGCAAACTTACTACCTATACACTGAAATTTCAAACGCAAATGTTTATTCAGTTTTTAATCTGTGAATAACAACTGGTGATGGGTTAATATGATATTAAAATAGCGGATATGAAATTTATAAAGATAACGAATGATGAAACGCGTGACGCGATGTCTACAAGAACCAGAAATCACACAAAACTTGTGAACGATTCGAATAGCAATAGACAAATGCGCTGCAATATATGCAGCTCGAGCTTGGCTTAATAAGGCCGTTTCTTACTATGATCGTATTTACGCGAAATGTCCCGACGCTTATCCGAACTCGCAAATAAGAACTGCAGAACAACGTAGTTAGACAGTGATTTTATTGATTTTCCTTGTCGTTTAGAGTTGTAGCATGTTTACTGTATTATTGACCGACTGTTATAGACATCCAACTTAGGAATTCATAATACTTTTAGTGGCTGGTTATCGATCTCTTTTATACTATTGAATGTGTTTGTTCGTTTGGTGGTTCTGCAGCTCTGCAGCGCTTATAGAGTAGCCGCCACTGAATGGAACTGTCAAACAAACTCTTCTAAGTACCAAAGTTCATTTCCTAACCATTATCAACTGAATATTGAAATTAGCTAGTAAGAAACAAAAAAGAATTTTTATGTACAATTTGTTACCGCAATTTATTATTATTCTGAAAGAATTTACTCGGCAAGTCTGAAACTCAATTTAACAAAGGAATTTATATGTACGCATGTGTACACAATTTATTACAATTTATTACAATTTATTACGATGAAACAATTTATTTGGTAAAGTATGAAGCTTTAGTGTATAAATAGAACGCAATTCTTTGAACCATTTTATTAGAGGATTATTACTGAAACGATTTATTTAAAATTTCATTCTTATCACTTTTTATAAAGATATATAATTAAATACTTTTAGTGCAAAGGAGCGAAGGTGTATAATTATAAAAGCGTTTTATGTACTTTATCATTGCACACTTATTCAGCGGAAGTCTGAAACCGATGTAATTATAACCAAGGTTATATTATAATTACATACAATATACGTACAGATAATTGATTGTTTAAATAACTTAATACAAACTAAACTGACAAGCAACCATTAATTTATAGAAACAATGAACGGTGATAAAAAAAAAGGAACTCTACTTCAAATCAATTTCTCTATATGACGGGAACTAAGCACTATTAGACGTCTTTATCACTGCTTACGGAATATTTTTTAAATCTTCTTATAAACTAGGCGATAGCGAACGCAACGTTTTACTTTTATGCTTAATAATTATCAAACTGACCGGAAGAGAATTAACACTAATTGCCAACCGCGACGACTTCGTAAAATGGGACGATATCAATGATAAGAAACAAATTGCAAAGTACTGAGATCGGAGAAAATTTACTATCAGAGAATAAAAACTATCAAAATAGCAATGGCAAAATAAGGATTAACAAAATTGCAGCTTGGTGAAATATCCAATGTTCATACACGTTTCGATGACAGGCAACCTTTTATAATTGATATACACAATGCGATATGTGATGCTATACTTACATCTGAGATATTTAGAAGATCATGCACTGTTTACAAGCATTGTTTTGATTGATTTTCAAGTTTTTTGTCAATGAAAATGGATGCGGATGAAATTCTTGAAAGATTTTCTACGTTGTTTCATTTTAATAAACCATCCCATTCCTAGAAGAGTCAATAGGGGGCCTTTAAATTGTAACAATTTCTTTTGTGTAACAAATTTTTTTTACAGTGTAGCGAAGTTGTATTAAGGATGGAAGAAAATGAAAAAGTTCGCTAAAATTATTTATTTGCAAACCTAAATAAGCTTTTGAATTTATAATAAATGTTTGGTCCCATTTGAAAATATCAAACGATTTATTATTTCTTAGTATAATTCAATCCTAAGGCTAAATTTCACATTTTGTACCAATACTAGTATTGAAAATAGTTCATGTGTTTCGAAACCTTGCTTAGAACGTTTTAAATAGCACTATTATCATTAAAAGACCGAGTAAATTACTTATTTTTCACATTTATCTCAAGGTTTTTTACTTATTCAATAAACACGGTACGCGGCTGCCAAGCAATTGTTTTGATTTGCATAAAATTCTGGGAGATAGAAATTCCCCAGATAGAATTGTCTTCTTAAATTGTTTTCCTAATCCGTCCCGCTTTACTCGAAGAATAACGTGAAAGTGATCACTTCCACGTTATTCTTCGAGTAAAGCGGGATGGCAGTCGTTGGTGGTAAAAATTAGTGGCAAAAGGTCAGACAGTGCGTTAGCGTACATTCCTTTTAGCGCAAAAGCTCTTAAGGTCAATAATGCTACAATTCAGTACTTATAATTCAATACCTGCAAGTGAACAGCAAAAGATGAACCGAAACCAGCTCATATCCATCGCAAGGGTAGCACTGTAAGACCTGATAGCGTATTTCGGCGATCAAAGAAACAGCAAATGTCTTGTCTGGGATTTAATAAACTTACGGATGGAAACTAACAAATCACCCTATCAATTCGGTATGAAATGTGAGTACGTACGAAGTTTAATTTTGACCAAACTAAAAATTGAAGAACCCTACCACAACATACGTTCATTGAAGACGAAGATGTACGACGAAATGGTTTTAGACACATACATCAATGCATTACCCGAACGTGGATCAGACAAAATAAGATTCCAACATCCCCAAAATTTAGAAGAAGCAATGAACATGATTGTAGAGGAAGAAAACGTCATGTATTACAGAAATAGACTATATATATCCCTAACGCAAATAAAAATTACACACCGATGAAAACAATACAAGCCGTGAGACAAACACCAACACAACCGAAATTTACACCATTTAACGCACCAACGAATCAACACAAATTTCCACAACCAATTTAGACAATTTACAAAGCAAACATTTAACTCAAACTTTACAATACCCACATTGACACCAAGGTTTAATCAAAACGTAAATCAACCAAGGCAAACATTCGGCGCAAACCCCAACAGAAACACACCGATGACGAATGACAGTAATAATTCTAACAGTTATTACAAACCAAATTCTATGGACACTTCATTTGGCAACACCAGACAGAACACTTAAATATCTTAAATTAGACCCGATTACACCCAAAAATGAAACTTTACTTCCGAGGAACTATTCCACCAAGAACTGGAAGATTTTAATAATCATGACACGGATAATTATACAAACTCCAGTAGATACGATGAAACAGATCTCTCAGAAATTATGAACGTAACGACCCTTATGAAAACTACGAAGAGGATGACGAAGAAAACGCGTGCTCAAATTTTCAGTTAGACCGATTCAAATACGACCAAACGTAATTAATTAAAAAACATCAATCAACACATTTTACCTTACATAAAAATACCTCACGCACAACTTAGATTACTAACCGATGCCGGATCTTCAAAAACCTTAATTAGCCCCAAAACCGTACAGAATCATTATTTAGATTTTGTAGAAACAGAACCCTTCAAAATCAAGACAGCCCACTAAACGACATTACTCCAATTTATAGCAAACATACCCTTGTCCAAAACTTTTAACGTAAAAATGAAACATAAATTTTGCATCTTTGAATTTAACAATAAATACGACGGATTAATAGGCATGGATTTTCTAAGATTAGGAGCAAATATTGATATAAAAAACCGATTATTAAGAACAAAACACGGACAAATTTCCATTAAATTCCAAAATAGTAACATTCAAACTGACCAAAAATACACCATCGAGCCTAGAACAGAAAAACAAATAAAAGTTTTAGTAAGCTGACAAAACGATGTAGGAATTATAAATTATGTCATTTCAACCCGGAGTAGAAACACCCACCACATTAGTACAAATAAAAGACAATTACGCCACTACAACAATTTTAAACTCAAACGATTACCCCATAGAACTATCATTGACAAACCCAATAGACGTAGAAGAAGTAAACTTTAGCAAAATGAAAATCGTCGAAAACTCAGAAAACAATTCCAACCCTACAGAACACGATAGGATGTTAAAAGAAAATTTAATTAACATTCGTTGTAATAACGACAATGCAATTGTGAAATATAAAAGTCAGTCCTTGTATTGTAACTCATTTTCTGGTCATATTTTGAAGAGATTATCGATGACGTTAATAATTGATTGATCGGTTATCCACGTAGTTACAGCATATGGATGAATAACTCGTCCGTGGTCTTATTTTTGAACCGATTGCTAATGATTTGATAATTGACTAATCGATTATTCATTAAATTACAGTGATTGATTGTTAGTGGTTTCTCGGATAATGTACAGTTATTTATTATCGCAACAGATCGAAATGATGCATTGGACAAGTAGTATCAATTTAGATTGACTTGTTGGTTGGTCGATCGAATAACTGATTCGTTGAATGATCGATCGATCGATTAATTGATTGGTAATCATTTAATCACCATAGTTTTATAAATATTAACTAATAAATTTACCTGTTGATCAGTAATTGATTATTTATTGGTGGTCGACCCTATAGTAGGGGATAAAGAATACTACTATAGTAAGCCTGCTTATCGTAAAAGGCGATTAAAAGGCGCAGCAAGGGGCAGCAGCCTTGCTGGCTAACAGATATTGGAGGAGGGTCGGTTGGTCTCGGGCGATCCTCAATAATTTACAAGCTTGTTGGGGGTTGGCCGTGATGGATACGGCTTTTTGCTAAAATCTTTAAAAACTGCGTTGTGGAAAGATATGGGAGCCTACCTAGGCGTGGCCTAAAACACGAAATACATATGATGGAGAGCTCACAAGTAAAATTCTTGTCCGGAGGTAAAATACTCCCTCATTCGGATCTCCGGGAGGGGGTACTTGGGGCTCGTCATCGTAAGAATATAAAACAACAGTTCGATTTAGTGATAGGGACTTGGAATGTAAGGTCATTACTTAGAGTAGATAAGTAAACGAATTTATTAGTCGAAATGAGAAAGGAAAAGCTGGACATTTTAGGTATTAGTGAGATAAGATGGCCAGATAGTAATGACTTTTGGAAAGATAATTATAGAATAATTACAACTTCTTCAACTAATGGACAGGCAGGCGTAGGAATAGTGTTAGGTAAAAGATTAGGGCATAAAGTTAAAGAGTACTTACAATTCAGTGATAGAATAATTATGGTTAGATTAAGTACAAAACCCACAGACACTGTTTTAGTTTAGGTTTACATGCCAACAACTCAGTACGAGGATGAAGAAGTAGAAAAGGTATACGAGGATATAAATAGTATAGTGAGAAAAGTAAAAGTAAATTTAGAAATGAAACAGTATAAAATACTCTAGAACTCCATAAAATAAAAATTCATTTTATAACAGAAAACCACCCGAAATTAAATGGACTAATTGAAAGATTACACCTAACTTTATTAGAACAAATTAGACTGTTTAAATTAACCTATAAGAAAGAACATATCACTAATTTAATGTCATACGCACTAATTGCCTACAACAACACAATACACTTATCAACTAACTTTACACCCTCGAATTAACATTAGGACACTCAGATACCCGCAACCCTTACGATATACACTACAATAAAGAAGTATACCAACAGTATGCTAAAGAACCATAAAGAAAAACTTAAAATAACTTATGATAATGTAAAAACTAAACTAGATAACGATGAAGAACGCAATAAGAACACCGATATAAATAAATTTTTCAGTAGGACAAATCATGTACGAAAGGAATTTTAAAGGTAAGAGACACTAAACGGCCCCCCAGAAATTTAGGTCCGTTTAAGATAAAAAAAAATATAAAAATGTAGCCGTAGTAGATAACGGAAAAAATCGTAAAATATATTCACTTAAAGAATTTAAGATAGCCTGTAATATCAGATGGACAGCCATAACCCTAGCCGTCAACCTCCAGCCAGGTAGAACGACCGACAACGACATAGTAGTAGAAGATATTAAAAACAACCCCGGTATACTACCAGTAAAATTGGGAAGTATGCAAAACACAATAGATTACTGGACATTCGCACAGAAATTTGATTTAACTGAATTAAAACAAGAAGTTTATATAATTAGAGACAATCACAGGTAATTTAGACAACCAAGATGCCGAACGATACGACAACGCAATACAACACTTAATTGAAAATCAAAATGACATTAAAAACCATTGTTAGAAATCAAATATCCTTAACTTAATCAACCATAATAAAATTTAATGATACACTAAGAAAGCTAGTAAAGAACCAAGACAGTATAACAAACAGAATACTAACCCTTGAAAAAAACATGCAAACCACAATACTAAGAATGGGAGATTTAATTAGATTTAACACGATATTCAATCAGACGATATCAACCCTTACTGTAATTCAACAAATTTTAGCCACATCAGAAAACGCTGTAACATTTGCTAAGTTAAACACATTACACGCTAGTATTAAAGAACCAATTGATTTACTAAATGAATTATTAAGAATTAGATCACTTATAACTAACAGTAAACTACCCTTTGAAGTAACAGAATCTAACATACTTATATTTGAAAAAATAGTCATAGTGAAGGGTTATGTAACGAATCATGAGTTTTTAATAGAAATTCCCATTGTACAGACTAACACTTATAGTTATTATCATTTATTTGCTTTTCCCATTATAGTTACTAGCAAGTAACAAGTTATTATCTCTAAAACTAAGTTCTTTTTCATGAATGAACTATGCTATGGTTTCACGAATGAAAAGCGCAAAGAAGTAGCACTGAGTCAATATTTATGTCAATCATTAACTACAACAGCTATTCAAACCGATAGCTCTTGTGAAGTACAATTATTAAGATTCTCTAATCACTATGAGAATTGTGATCCAAAACCAGTACAAATTACTAATATGAAAATTCAAAAGGTTACGGACAACAAATGGATTGATGTATTTCCGCAAAAAGTAATAGCAACCGCTCATTGCAACCAAGACGAAAACGATTTAGCATTAATTGGAAGTATAGTAATCACCATAAAGGAAGATTACTATTTAAAACTAAAAAACGAAATTATTCTAGTAATAGTGCAGGTGCAGGTTACAGTAGGTTATAAGACAGCAATTATTAGAATTAAGATTATTAAAATGTAATACTTTGTATTGTATCTAGTAATAGCAGACATGAGATCTGCATTTCCCACAAAGTGATGTGAGATCATAAATGCCCTCAGGAGCCCAAGATGGCCAGTCATTATCGAGCTACACAACTTTAACATTGTTGGTTGTTTAGGCCACCCAATTTAGTTTTAATTAATTAATTAGTGAAAATAACTTTGATTATTTTTAATTTAAAAGTTAATGAATATAACGTAACCATTTGTTGAAATCACTTGTAATTTCTGTATAAATTAAAATACACTTGATAGGAGTGTAAATTTGGTAATAAAGTTTTTTTAAAAAGAAGCTCCCAAAGGGCCAAAACCTATCTCGCGCTGCGTTACAACTTATGGTATATTCTGAAAAATCAATAAATTAACTATTTTCCGACTATAATGTCGTAATTATATATTACCTTCTTACAACTGTATTAGTGGATTCGCATTAAGCAATTACACTAAAGATTATCAGTACTTGCAAGTAGTTCAAAAGTAGTATAGGAATCTAACTCGAAGCTGTTTATTAATATTATGAGTAGTTTCCTTGTACAATGCCTGTGAATTTGTCGGACAATATTATCACCAAACATACCTCTTTGAGAATGAAAATACTAACAACAATTTATTGTTACAGAACCCTCAGCTCTAAACGTTTAGTTGGCCTAAGATTGTTTTACTACTACAAGGTAAGTGGCTTGATTAGTTAGTTAAATTGCTATTAACTTAAGTTATTATCGCACTTGTGGCGAATACAAAGTTCAAACATTGCATTTATCTTCTGCCAATTTATTATAGAAAATATAATTTACTTGTTAGAGTGATTACGAAATCAGGTTTAAAATAGTGAGGCATTTGGCACTATAATATTTCTATTATTCCATATTTTGTATAGGGCTGAACTTCTGTAAATCCGATAAAGTAAAGATTGTTCAAGTTTTAGTCTACTTATTTTGGAGCAATTATCCGTTCAGAAACATCAGAAATCTGAATTCCTATTTATTAATATTATACAGCTTTTCTTTAAACTGCAATTAAATAGCTATAAAGATTAGGTCAGTGAAAAGAAATTCAAAATTTGTTTACCATTAATGTTGTAAGAGATGACTTTTTTATTTTTGGGATAGCATTGCAGACACATCCCTTCTATTTTGATATACATATATAAATATCGAAAAGCCAAACTTCATATTGAAAGATAATCATTATTACTTCCTAAATTAATAAGATGATTAGTCAGATAAAATTTTTTATAGTAGCACGATTAGTGTTATGTCAGAAACTTTAGTTAAAGTAGAATTTTGTTAGATTGCGCGTAAAGTTTAATAAGGAATAAAGATAATCAGAAGTTTATGTTTGTAGCTTTATTTTTCATTAATAGATTAGTGTTATTTTTTTGTGAAGTTGTTGATAGGTTAATATATTTGTCTTGTAAAATAGTTATATAAGAGTTAGTATTTATTTTTTTAAAATGAGTGGTATAAGAGTATATTTGGTTCGTTTGATATGTGTAGATATTGTAAAATAATTATATATTGTATGGTGAAAAGTTGAAATAAATGTTGTTTAAGTTTTCAACATGTTTTGTAATTTATTGCATTAGGTGATTTTTTTATTTCTACACTTTTTAGTAACAATCTTTTTTCTTAAATGGGTTTCTTTGAGTGTAATTTTTGGTGTATTTAAATTAAAAGTTGCGATTCTTTTACAGCATGATCTGATAGTGGAATATTACGTTTATTAGGATTTAGGATTTTTTCTTTTATTTATTGTAGTGTTATGACCTTTTTTTTTAATATTGTTTTGTTTGGTTTAGGTAAATGGCATGACATTGGCAACAATTACTTTCACATACTAGGTTGAAGTTTAATTTCGTTTTTGTTTTATCTTTTAGTATGGTACAGAAATTTTTTTTTTAAGTATCTACGTTTTTATAGGTAGTGTGAATCTGCTGTCAATTTAAGATTTTTGCTATTTTTTCTGATAGATTAAAAGTATATGGAATTGTCTTTCGATGGGATGGCATAATGATTGTGTGGCTTGTTATTAGCTTCTGCATATAAAAAAGTTTGTTGTAAATGTATACAGGTGTTGATGTTTTTATTTTTGTAACAGTTATTTTTCTTTGTTAATTCCTTTTGTAAAAAATGATATAAGGTGATTATTTTTTAAGAGAATACGTATTTTTTGTAAATTTGCATTGTGAAATTTTGAATTGGAAAGCTTTATAGCACAATCAACCAGTTCAAGTATAACACTTTTTTTGTAAGTAATAGATGTTGTGATAATTTAGGTATCGATCTATTTTTACCGATTTTCTAAATCAGTTTAGGGAAAACTGCCGTTTGAGTTATTATATAGCGTTAAGTTGGGAAAAGTCAAAGATTTTTCTATATTTGCGGTTTCTAAGGTGAATTTCAACCGTGGATGGTATTTGTTGAAAGCATTAAAAAAAATTGATGATCTGAGATGAAAATGACGTCTACATAACGGTGGTAAAAAGAAATATTTTTGATATATACCTAATCGTTAAATATATCTGTTTCCAGATCCATTAATACTAAATTGTGAATGCCACAAAAAATTGCGGACCCATTGGTACTCCAAAATGTTGTAGATAATATTGGTTGTTTTAAGAAAATAAGAGTTATTAAGAATGAATTTTACAGTATTTATAACGTCTATTTTAGGTATGTTTGTGTAAAATACTGTTTTGTTCTAAGTTTTTATAATTAAGTTAATGGCTGTCTTATGCTTTTGTGGTAAAATTATATACCAATAAATTCAAAAAAAAATTCCAGGAGTCTTTAGGATTGTAGTTATGTTTAATTATTAATTTGATTAATATTTTTGATAAAAATTTTGATATATTGCAAGTAGGACTTATGTAGAATGCGACTATGGGACAAATAAGAATATTATTTTTGTGTAGTTTGGAAAGACCGTAAATTGTAGAATATGTACCATTATGAATTATTAAATATTTGTATTCATTATCATCACCATCATTATTAGGTCTTCAGTCCTGAAACTGGCTAGAGGCGTACTATCGTTGTTTCTTATTCTGAGCTAACCTATACATTTCCCCAAAATTTCCACAATCTGTATCTTTCACCATCTGCGTGCAATCGTCTGATGTAAGTCTACCTCTACCTCTTTTTTTCCTATTTCTGATTATAATATATCCCGCACTATTTCCCAAAAATACCTTAGAACGTATCCCGCCCTTCTATTTCTACTATTTTTTCCACAGATATCTTGATTTCCCTACTATTTCTATAACCTCTTTGTTATTAACTTTGTCTGTCCATGCTATCATTCTCATACATCCGAAGCACAACATTCAAAGGGCTTCTACCGTTCTTCTGCCTACTTCTTCATAGACGTACTGTACGGTGCTCCACACACATGCTTTCAATTTCTATGCTTGTTGTCGTCGAACATAGCCGCTGCTCTTTCTTGTTAGATGCAGTTCGGTTGCCCTTCAATTGTTTAGAAATATATACCCTATTTCCCCGATATTCAGATGTATGTGAAGGGGGTTAAGCAGTCTGCGGCTACCAAGATCCCCCAACACTTGAACATTTGCCGAATTAATAGTTATCCAATATATCCTTTCGCACAATCAACATTAGTTGAAAATGTTTTAAAACCAACACCTGTTGTTGTTTAGAATAATCATCAGATTTAAGTGCATTCACTAAATGTATTCATTAGTGGTAATATAATTATTATTAATAATTTGTTTAATTAGTTTATTGATTTGTTCTTGGATGAGCTGTGTAGGATCTTTTACGGGTAGTTTGTAGGTTTTAGTATCATTTAATAGTTGCTTCAGTTTTTATCCGTTCTGAATGGACCTGCACCTTGAAGAAGTTCTAGTTTACTAGAACGGGTAGAATGGCCTGAGGGTTTTAGTGATTTAAAGAACCGAACTACAGGATTAACCAAATTAGTAGTTTCTTTAGTGAGGAAGCAGACTAGGACAGTTCCCCCCTTCCGGTACTTAGCGCCGCAGAGACCATAGGTGTCGGTATGGCATTCGAAGACCCACTGTCGCGACGTGGAAGGCAACGGGAAATAACCACAATACCTCCCAAGTACACAGCGTACTTAAATTGTTATTTAAGATGATGGTATCTTTTGGGATAAAACTTCCGGAATTAAAATAGTTCCCCATTCGAATCTCCGGGAGGGGATTACTTCGGAGGATGTGATCGGAAAGTTTAGAAAAAGGTAAAACTATTAATTCGGCAAATGTTCAAGTGTTGGGGGATATTGGTAGCCACAGGCTGCTTAAACCCCTTCACAAACCACCGAATATCGGCGAAATAGGGTATATATTTACAAAACAATAGAAAAGGAACCGAACTGTATCCGGGCAGTGGAAATTTTAGCAAACTGTGTAGACTAGCTCAGAATAGATATCAATGGAGGTGCGCATTCAACCAATTCCAAGACGGGAAACCTATTGGCGAAAAAATAATTGCACTTAGAACTAATGATTATGAAAAACAACTACATGTGTTGGTTTTCAACTAATCCTGATTGACCAAATTGGAAAACTATTAATTCGGCAAATGTCTGATTTGGGGGATCTCGATAGCCACAGGCAGCTTAACCTCCTTTACATACCACTGAATATCGATGTAATAGGGTATATATTTACAAAACAATAGAAGGGAAACCGAACTGGAGCTAACAAAGAAAGAGCAACGGCTATTTTCGAAGACACCAAACATAGAAACAAGGAAAAGATTGTTGGAAGCATATGTGCGAAGCACAGTACTGTACGCCTATGAAATAGGAACAGTAGGAAAATCAGACAGGAAAAGAAAGAAGCTTTTTGGAATATTATGCTTCATATGCATGATCATAATAGCATGGACAGACAAAGTTAATAGCAAAGGTTATAGAAATAGTAGGAGAAATGCAAGGGCAGGATACGTTCTAAGGCATTTTTTGGGAATGGTGCGTGCTATATTACAAGCAGACATAGGTAGAAGTAGACGTAGATTAGACTATTGTACGCAGATAGTGAAAGATGTACACTGTGAGTATTTTAGGGAAATGTGTAGGTTAGCTCAGAATAGGAAATAATGGAGGTACGCGTCTAACCAATTCCAGGACTGAAGACTTGAAGATAATGATGATGATCAGTTTATATTCAGAATGTGATTTACTCATAATAAATGTTTTATTAGTTTTGTCTGCTTCCGTTAAATTTGTGGATGCCATTTTTGAAACTTTGTAGTTTCTTGATTTGAAACAAAAAGATGTGATTCCATTGTTGTTGTATTAATTTTAGTTTATTGCTTTTTGAGCTATATTTATAATTTGTAACAGTTTTAACATTTTTGCTCTTGCTTTATGTTGTTCTGTTAGAGGAGTTTTTTTCTATTGCAGGTTCTATATAAGTAATAAATTATTCTAACTGTATATTTTTTTGATTATATATATTGAATCTTGGACCATATTGGAGTGTTGATTTGCTTTTAGGTGGAGGTTGAATTTCGGTAAGATTTTTAATCCATGTCTTGAATATTTTGAGGATTTATTATTAATTGTATGATTATAATGTACGTGTGTAGTTGATTACATTAAAATGGATAGCTTTTTCGTATGTGGCTTTCGATATAAATTTTACATTTGTTGATTTTTTGCTTGCATGATGTAAGTGTCATTTATAAATGGCAATTATGGAAATTGGTACAGTTTTTTTCCTTATAAAACGTTATGTTACTAAAATTTTTTTATAAAAATTTTGGCAGTACAAATGATTTTTTACAGTTGATAAATAATATTATCCTTTCACATACCTTAACATACGGTATTTTAATAAATTCATGAAATAATTTTTGTAGACGTTCCTAAATAGTAAGTTAATTGTTGCTGTGTGTTGATGAGAGCATGTTGATGTTTTAGAAAATAATGACTATATCAGTGATTAAAATAATGTAATAATATCTATGCAGGTTACGGCTTTAGATTTTAACATCGTCATCTTTCAAGCTGAAATTATAAGGGATGTGTCTGCAATTCCATCTCAAAAAAAAATTACCTATTACAACATTAATGGTATGGAAATATTGAATTTCCTTTCACTAACCTAATTATTATAATTATTTACAGGAATATATTTGGAATCTTTAATTGAAATTTTCAAAAATTATAAAATAAATTATTAATTTAACTACATTTTACAGAAGAATCTTAAATAAGTGAAAACGTTATAAAATAAATTGTATTCTTAACAAGATTGAAATTCCTTTTTTATCTGCTGTTATGTATCAACTTGAAAAATTACGATAGATAACCAGTAACTGCCGGCATTGCAAGTATTATAATATTACAATACGCATAATGCAGACCAGTTAACAAAATATTGGGAACACTTCATTGTTTCTATAAGAAGCACTTCAGGAAACTTATTCTTGAACGTTAGTGGGTTTCAAAAGTAAGTTATGCGGCAAAGTTTATGCCTTTCGTAATAAGCAGCGCTGTCATTAATTTTTTGCTGTGTGTAATGTTTCCACTAAGGGGAAGAGAATATTTGTCATAGGGCACTGTCACCAGCTTCAAAATTACGGAAAACTCCTTAATCGTAGGTTAGAAATATAACAAACATTTAATGCGCAAAATACAATATCACTATTACTAATTTCATTTAGCTCTATCCTGTTTTGTTTTGATAAGGGTTGGTGGTTAAGCAACTAAGGTATTTTCGGAATTAGCAAGTAACGCTCAAAGAAAGTTTTCTTTAACCTAATGGTTTGAGTTGTCCACATTCGCAACTGATTTTATAGAGTTAGTACAACTAGCAAGCGTAAAAGTCTTTGTAAGCTTTGAAGGGAATTTTCATTATAAAAGCGTTTTGTATTGCCAAGTATATCTGAGCTGACGGTCGACTGTCTGTTGCTAAATAAAATTAAGGCATATTTAATAATTGTATAAACATCCTTGTAGATGGGAAAACAGGGATCTTTATGAAAACCCTATACTTCAAGTACTCTTTCAGCTTCGATTTAGTGGGAAAAAGTTTTGGTGCTGTCAAACTTGATGATAGATATTCTGATGTATTTTCCAGTGATTTTCCAAGGTTTCTGTACTCGATTCGATTCGACTCAGACTCGTCGTGTATTTGGGTAGTTGTTCGGGTTCGGAAATCGACTCTTATACTCGACCAGCCTAAGTTTTTAATATTATACAAAAACCAGTAAATTCTAAAGCTCGTACATGGGCACGTTTTGATCTCTTTCTAGATTTACGTTTTATTTTCAGCGAACTTCGTTCGTTTATGAAATCGATTTGTCGTCCGTCTGTCTGTCCGTCTGTCCGTCCGAGGCCTTTCTAATGGTCGGACATCAATGTGTGATACATCAATCGATTCAGCTCGGTGTCGTGAGCTTAATTTGTGATGTCAGTTGAAATCGGGCCACGGGGACGCCGTGCCCCCGCGATATTCCGTCGGGAAAATTAAAATTTCAAATAGGTCCAAAATTAATGTGCGATACATATTTGGACTCCCCTAACATAGCTGAGTCGAAATATGGTACCCCCCACAAAATCTGACCACGGATACCCGACCCCCCCCGGGGAATTAATTTTTATTAAAAATTTCAAATAGGTCCAAAATTAATGTGCGATACATATTTAGAATCCTCTGAAAAAACTGAATCGAAATATGATGCCCCCTTATTTACACACACACACACAAACACACATACATACATACACACACACACACATATATAGCTTTTAAAATATTTATTCAATAAAATAAAATATATTAAAATGTCTCTTTTGTTGTTTATAAATTTTTGTATTTTATCTGAATACTTATAATTATTACAACATAATAATTTTAATTTCTTTAAATTGTTTTAAAGTAAGTCTACATTTGGAAGTTCGTTGCGACAATGCCTTGCATTTTCAACTTGTTTTTAATTATACCCATTGCTGCGGATATTAATAAAGATTCGTCGTCACTTCCTATTGTTACTGATTAACGTCGAATACACAAATAAAACCAAAAAATGAAAATGTAAACAGTTAGTCACATAATTGTAAAATTGTTGAAAGTATCTGAAGGTAATTAAATTAAAACTCAAATTTTACGATTCTTATACAATATTCAATGTACATTTAACAGCCAAGTTCCGTGTACTGCCGTTATTTCGGCTGCCGGCGCCCGATACCGCGACAGATAGTCGCACCACTTTTATTCTTCAGTGTAGCAAAACAAACGATCAAATGTCTGCAAGTACTTAGTATTGCTTAGTTTTGAAACATGTTAAATGTTAATTTGCTGAAAATTTGTGTAAAAAGTTTTATACATTTTATACATTTGCGGTTTATAAACTGTTGTTTCATTTCGTGTTTGAAAATCCATTGCCTCCTTACTCTTAAAACCATTACAATTTTTACTTATTTGAATTCACGGGAAGAATAAGCATATACTCAAATTTATTTGTATTCTATATGGAATTTCCGTAATTATTTCTTTAGAAAACAATTTTATAACTACATTAGTTGAACGAGTTCACTAGATATTTAGCGCTGGTTCGAGTTGTTCATTTAATGCTAAATAAAAAGAACTCAATCGGGTAACACGTTGGGCGCCAATATTTGTAACTGTTCCGCTTGTATTACGCGTAACAAAATTTTCTCTTGCAAAAAATTTACTATCTACGTACTTTAAAAATCATTTCAGTTTCTACTTATTTGCATATACGAGTTGCTACACTTTCATTATTTCAAGCACGCTAAGTTAGGCAGCCAATTGCGATCGTCCTTTTATTTACTTTTATCAGTTCAGGTTAGCTTCGTTAGGCAACAAACGTTGCTCGTCTTTTATTTAGTTCAAGAGTTCACTTGTTTATACACGTTTTGGCCCTTTCTTCAATTTAATTCTTGTACCCTTTTTAGCGGGACCCCATAATTTGTTCTGTGAGTCGCAGTAATTTTTTGTTGATTTGGATTCTCGTTGGTTTGCGGTTGGCATTTACTCATTTTTTTTCATTCTCTAGTTATTCTTGTTTATGATGGCACGTTGGCACATTCAGGTGCACCGGTGGGGAAAATCCGAGCTCCAGTATGAATTAGATTCTCGCGGCTTTGATTCCGAGGCCAATGTGGACGGACTACGCAGATTTGTGCAGAGTGTTTATCACATGGAAGTAATCCTTCTATTTCCCCCGAATTCGATTTCGCTTCCGAACATGCAGCTGTTACAACTTCTATACAAGAGCTGCAATAATTCCTCTATGAATTTGTCGATGACAAGTCTTTATTTGCGTTTAAACGCATTAATTCCGTGTGGCTTTACACGTAATGTCACCGTGCTAAAATATCTCCAAATATTCACCGTAATGCTCAACCTTTTTCATTGTAATATTTTGCAGTTGATTCAATCTTCAATGCAGTCGTTCGTTAATACAAAATGGTTATTTAAAATAAAAAAAAGTAGTTAGCTACACTTTGTTCGTGGTTATAAAATAAATGTTATGTAAATAAACGTAAACAAAGCAAGAACTTTCATACTGTGGCAACCTATCATTTTAAACGTTGTCCTGCACGAACACAATTACAAAGCCCTACTATACCGAGTGGGGCCATAATAGCACAGTACATTATTTCTTCCTTAGAACATCCAATCCGTTCAAATATTGCCGTTTTAAGACTAAAGTTTATGAAATGATAAAATTGAATAACCATCTTCTGAGGATAAATAAGACCTCTGAATTTTAATCACTGCAATACTTATCAATATTTGTTTTACCGAAGGTAAATGATTTTACTATTTACTCACGTATTTAAAGATAAATTTCCCGATTTCTTGCTTGAATAACTATATAGTTGGTACCTGTGTATAGATTTTGGAGCATGTTATTTTGTTTCGACGTAACATCAGGCACTTTAAACTGATTATTATCTTTCTTTTATTCGTCACCAGCACATGCGCCTTTAAATTTAATTATAATCTCGAGGAACGCATAAAAAAGTTATCGTTAATGAGCCATCTCCAAACGTAGGCATCTACGATTTATCTGTAGGATAATTATTTCTAAAATAATTTTGTAACTCGAAAACCTCTTCGTACATACTTAATTTTAATTATTATTAAACTAGACATGTATTGCACATTTTAAATAGCATCAAAACTGAATTACCTACAACTCTTGAACTGTTTGTCAAATTCTACACTGTATCCTAGGAATTTCTATTTCACTCCACACAGACCTCATTCGTCTAGTTTCGTGTAAGATATGGAACCAGAGTGTCAACATGTATAGGTACGCTAAAAGAATATAGACAACGAAACTCGTCGATTTATTGAAGGACGCGTACAGTTGGTTGTTTATCTACCTAATGGTTTTTAAATCAATGCGACAGGAAATTTTTTTAATATGAAATAGGACGTAACAAACTTTTTTCGAAATTTTCAGCAGTAGATGGAATATCAATAAGGACCATCGTTAGATCGGAATTTATACTATAATCTATTTTTAAACTTGGATTTAAGCTCCATGAAAATGAAAGCGATGTAATGAAATTAAAACATGATCATTCTAAGGCAATGTTAAAAATTACCTAAGTTTTAGCTTAACACCCGATAATTGGACCAGATCACGAACGACAAAATGTGTCAATGTAATTCTTTACGGCTCCCCGAAAGAAGAACTGTACGATTTTGGATTAGTTCGTATATTCGGATCGAGTACAGCAATACAATTACTTGAACCGGTTGCTCACTATTTTGTATCGTTCGAAGTAAATTATGAGCAACACATGGTTGACACAACAGGAGATGGTGCTTCTTTGATGGTTAAATTTGGAATGGAGTGTTCAACATTTTATCAATTGTGCCTCGGACAACAGATGAGGATATTGAAGAAATTGTTAGTATCCATCAAGTGATTAACAACATTCGAAAAGTGGTGAAATTTTTTAGCTTTACGTGGTCACAACCTTGAGTTACTGTTAGATTGTCAAACTCATCGGAGTTCTCTAGCAAATTCTATAATCATGTTTGTTAAACTACAAAAAATCATCGACGAAGCTTTAGTGGATCTCAACTGTTCGCACAAACTTAATGACATAGATTTTAACGAGAATTGGTAACTGAGGTTTGAGCCTAAACGATACGACTCTGCATTCAGCTAGCATTATATTTGAGTGTAGGAAAAATAGAATTTCCAACCATAAGGGTAAAATAGCGTTTGAGTTATTCGAAAATATGGAGAAGAAAATTGATGAGGAAGTAAATATAAATTTAACAAATTTGTTCAAACCGTTGAAAGATTTAAAAATTGTATCTACTAAACACTTTTAGAGTTAGCCACACGATTATTAAAAAAACTTTACGAAAAAGAATATAATAACGAATCAATGGACCAAGACCAAGAATTAGTAATAGTTGAAAATCAAAACAATTTGACAATATCTCACAAGATTTGTCCCAATGCGTCAAACGCTAATACAGACACTTGGGGTTCCTAACAATCAAAGATGAGGCTAAGTACGAAAAGTTAAAGGGTGGCTACAAAATTATTCGAACACTTGTTATTTGCGGACTAAGCTTAAGAATTACCTTATGCGGATAGACATGAGCTAGGGTTATGGGCGATTATGTCAACCAAAAAAAATTTTTGGCGCCACTGTGTTTATGAAAATAGACATAAAGGAGAAACCACAAGGGAAACGCAGAAACCTTGTGGTATGAACAAAAAAATATTAATTACTAAACCTCCTCATCAATGGATCCACGGCTAGAACGCATCTAAAAACATATTTAAACCTGAAAAATAAACAACATAATAAAATTATCAAAGAGAAAACACTTTCTGCGTTCTGACAATAAATATTTTCTCTCAGAAATCATTCGCACTCAGAAATAAAAATTAGATATTTAAAGTGGAAAATATGTTTACTAAAATATTTCTTTTATAAGCATTTTTAATTTCAAAAATAAGTTTAAGGATCAAAAGCTATTCAATTTTTAAGATATGCTAAAACAATTAAATTATTTACAACAAATGTTACTCCAATTAAACAGGCCTGGCATGTTTGGAACACAAACACAAAAGACAAGGACAGCACAAGCTGTTTGTTGCTTCATAAAATTTAGCATCTGGACAACAAATTGAAAGTTTTTCTTCTAAACTTTTACGAAAAATAAAGCATAGATGATTTTGTAAATATAAAATTCTGCTTAGAGCAGCTGCAAAACCATTAATTTTAAAACTTATTTCACTTGACTGAACCAAAGGCAAGTTCGCTCATAACATGTAATAAACATAAACTTAAATACAGGCCAGTCTATCCTTCCAACAAACTTTTGGATATTGAAGCGGCAAACCAGGCACACAAAACTCTTGATAGTCTGTAAAACTAACAGCAACATAATTTAATGTCGCTAATCCTAAAACGACAGTGGAGAATCTTGTACATCCAAGTAAAGCCATGTGCTTGTAAAAGCAAGTTGTTTGCTAAATCTCTGAAAAAGCGTATACATACCACAATGACAATACATTCTAATAAATGCACACACTGGAATCGTAAACATCTGTCATGCTGCTAATAGGGTTGGATTTCCCGTTAAGTAAATTAATGTGGAGTAGATCCACTAAAAATTTATCATAATAACAAGAATGGAGTCACTTTACCATTTAAGAGATTCGTTTTAGAAATCACTACATTAGTTCTGTACTCACTTTTAATTTAATTATCATTCTTCGTACCACCGAAGTTAATAAGCGAATTTATCATACCTTGGAACCAATCCTTCCTTTAAAAGGAAATGTTCCATTCCAATACTTTAATTTGCACCACACCACTATGTATAAATATCAAAATTAAAATAATAATGAATGGCCACATTCTGCTGTTTATTGTTTTATTTATCTAACCCCACTTCTGTACGCTTGCGCTAATACCTGACGAAACGTACAACTCGGAAGTGTCTAATGTACACATTCAAACACACCTGACTTGAGAAGCAATAAAAATAAGAACTAATAGCGAAACACGTACTGCTACTGACAAAATACACAATAGGGATGGATACCACAATGATATTAGAACTTATATTAACTGTTTAATACTTAAAACGAACTGTAAATGCAAATCAGCATAATTTAATGTAGCGACAGCGCAGTTAAATTCCAAAATTTGCCCCAAGATTTTGATATGTTAGAAATGGAGGAAGAACTTGATTTAATTTTGATAAAAGCAGCTAAACCTTCAAAAGAATCCGAAATTTATAGCAAACTTAAATAAGAATATTGCATTTAGAAATACTAGAAAACGAACAAGTACTCTTAATGACCTATTTAACGCACTTTCTTCCATAAAACCAACTTCAATTTGTAATGAAAAAACATTTTGGATAAGTAGCAGCTTTTGTACAACAATCTGATCGAAACATGCTGACATGTTTCTTAATTCGTTAGTATTTTTCAAATATTGCTACCTAATGAAACAAAGAACAATAAAATTGAATCAAGAAAATGTTCAAATAGATCTAGTTTTTAAGTTTAATTTTTGGAAATAAATAAATTGATTAATAACTGAATTTGAGTGTTTTCTTTTTAATTTCTTGGCACGACGACAAATTTCAGTTGAAAATTTTGTAATGTAATAAATAGTTCTAATTATGAAATTTTGGTGTTTTTTTTTTTGTTATAAAAACTTCAGCTATGAGAATTGTTATTAAACTCCAAAATCTTAAACCGTTTTGTTCATTCAGATTTAGATTCGGCTCGAATCGGCCTCTCGACTCTGACTCGTCGAGTTTTCAAAATTTAGGAGTCGTATCGCCGAATCCTAAAAACCAAAATTTCCAGAAACTCTATGTTTTGATCACTGATTAGTTTGTCTAGGAATATCTACGAAGATCCCTTAGTGATTATGATATTTATATTTTCTATATTTAATTTCTATATAACTATAGTACACAGAGGAATTATCGTAGTAGTTTATTTCAAGACACGCGAAGGTTGCCAGCCAACTTTAAAGCTGGTATGCAGTTTACAGCGGTGGCGTGATGGGTTCTTTATGGGTCAAACGGCAAATTACTAAACAAAAGGTTATTAATAGAAGGTACATTTTTTTCTTTTATGGTTTTCCATTCTTCCCCCTCAAATGAACATATTTGTTTAAGAAGCTTTAGGGTCAAGTTTACATCTTATTACTAAAATAATTATTCAAATACAATATTTACAATTTTTGATGTTTATTTCAATGGAAACCAATTCAATACATCAGAACTTTTTTATTTCTGTAGAACCGAAGATGGTTTGTTCAAGGATTTTATACAATATTTCAATTGATGGTTTCGTATATATCAGCATCAGAGAATTTAATATATTTCATATTAATCATGGTTTTATTTGGTCTAGAGCCAGAAAATTGTTGCCGGAAGTACACTTCTGTAAAGGTCAAGAAGGCCACGACTATATAATATAAATGTCGAACTGATATGTTTTTTTGAAAACTGCATTTTATAGATTTATTTCTAAAACCGTTAATTTTCACCATTTCCTAAGCGTTGCTATCAGAATTCCGTATTCTGTGTTGCGTTCTGGATTGACGTTACGTCTTTCAAATTAATATCACTCTACAGGAGGGTGGAGTGTAGTAACAGTGCACCGGTTAGTTTTCAGGAGGTGCGGGATTGATCTTACAAAAGCAAATATACTACTTTTGAGGTATATAAATTTTAACACGCCTACTAAATACCCGTACGCTTAATTTGAAAAATGTTTAAACTCTCTGGTCTATGTTAAGCTTTTGAGCACCAATCCACCTGAAAAATAACACAAATAATTCTAACTGGGAGGGGAGCGAGTCACTTGTTTGTCGGTTATCACTGTTGTTAGAGGTTTGCCACCATCTTCTACTAATTTAAAATAAACACCAATAAACGACTCCACGTCTTGAATACTTAACATAAATCATAAGTATCACAATAAGTGACAACAGAGAAAAACGGAGATCTACCACTAATTGGTCAAATATGTGTGCAGCTAAGAAACAGCTTAATTACATCAAAAATAGAAATTCAAAATTTTAATTTTTACGTACTATTTTGCCTCTACAATAATGAACTTTTCGATATTATAATTTCTGTGTTTGCAACATGCTTTAAATAAGCGTGCACTAACGTAATAGTCTTCTTAGTAATCAAATACAATTGTTAAATACACCTGCAGTTTAAATCCTCATTAAAGCCACTTCTGCCCTCCAGTGCAGGAATCGTCCTAGTTAAAATTTAAACTTGTAATTACACAAAAGCACCCAATACAAACCATTATCCCTACGAGACCGGTATATTACATCTGCGTTTCTTATTCATGTTTGGACATATGTTTCACTAACTGTTACGGGATTTGAATACCATCCGGTTAACTGCCTGGTTCTCAACATCGACCCGCACCGCGATAGTTATTCGTATATCAATCGAACTCGAGGTTCTGCTGACTGATGTCGAGTATCTAATAACTAACGAATGAATGAATCCCCTACTTAACTATTCGTTCGTTTTATAAGTTTCAACCTCCCAAGGTCAATATCGTCGCTTCCGGATATTCCGGATATTCCGCCAACTCTTGATTGTCTGCTTCAAACCATCATAATGAAAAACAAACGAAGTGGAACTAAAAAATTAGAGAAAAAATGTACAGCTATCTTACACGCTATTATTGCACCAGCAAGACCCAAGTCTATTTTATATGGGTTGCAAGTCGGTCTTGCGTCGTTTATTAATTAAAAGTTTGCTTTTAAGCATTCATAAATGTCCTTTTTGCTTTGGTTTTTTTTTAATCATATGACGAAGCAGCTTTGTTCCAGATGTCGGCTTTGCAACAACCACTAATTTCACTGACTGAAGAAGCATTCTGTCAGTTTGTATTTGATAATCCAAATGTAAATATTTGCACAATTGATAACCTAACTACTTTTCATGCCATGGGTGGAATTCAAGCTATCACTCCCTCAATGGCAGTTTTTAAAGTAGGCAGAATTTCAGGGTTAAAATTTTTTTTACCGCAGTTAACATTGGTCAGATTGGACATGTATGTACCTATAAAAATATTTCAAAAACCCAGTAAAGCTGGGTTAATAAATATTAAAATCGAAAATCTTAATGAAGAAACTAATCTATCAAATGCGGCCCTGATATCTGATTACGACTTTCTCTGGCTGTATGGAAAATGGCAAAACGTGCCACACACTCCTGGATGGAATGGGTAAGTATATGGAAAAAGCAACAGCAAAACAAACTTATTTTACATCACGCATTCTTTACTTATCGTTTATAATTGCTCTTCCTTTAGACTAAGACACAATACATACAGCATTTCTTAGCGCCACAGAAAAATGTAAGTCTTTGAAACCAGAAATTTGTATTATAACCTTTGGCCAGCCTCTTTATGTTAAGGCACGCGACATCGTTGAATCAAATTACTCCAACCCTGAGTCAAATTAAATTGTGATAAAACTTGATGGATTTCACTTACTCATGTCCTTTATTGTTGCAATTGGTTACATTATGAACGGAAGTGGATTGAATGAACTATTCGAGATTGCATATGCAGCTGCGTCTGTGGAAAAGATTGTAACGGGCCACGCTTATGCAAGAACCATGACAGCGCATCTTCTAACTCATGCTGCTTTGGCTCAAATTGTATTTAATGAGATCCATTTTACTACAGAAGAACGGGAATTGGTTGATAAAAGTTTGGTAGATATCGAGAATGCTGTCTTCTGTGATAACTTGGAAAAAGAATCATTTAAGCAGGTCTTACTAAAATTCGGTATAAGTGTAAACAAGTTGCAGAATAATGGCCCAACTGCTAAACTATGGGTACAGTATTTTAACATGGTTATTCTACTTAAAAAGTTTGTCGTGGCAGAACGTACAGAAAATTGGGACTTGCACCTGCAATGCGTCAAAAAAATGCTGCCTTATTTCCACTCCAGCGGCCATTTTCTGTATGCAAAATCCTGCCATCTTTATTTGCAAGATAAGTTTAAACTAAAAAACATTATAATTTGAATAAGGGCCGCTATGCCTTCAGCCACGTTCCCAATGCTCTACCCGAAGGTACTAGATTGGGTTTAAACGCGAAAATAAACGTGCTTCAAAATGTAATCGAACTTCAAAATTAAACGATTCTAAATAAAAATCTAGCAAACTGAAACAAAACTAAAAATAGGGTTTGAGTAATGGTATGCCTAACGTTGATTTTGTAGTGCGTTCGATCAACAAGACACAAGCAGAGTAAAATGGGGGGGGGGGGGCGTAATACCGGAGAGCAGTCGCCAGCTCTGCTTACCGGTGCGACCTGAAGGGTCGTCTTAAAACTATCCAAATCTAGCTAGCTAATTTTAAAATGGATTCAAATTTTCTAAGCATTCGCTAAATATGTTAAATAGTGAATCCAGCTATTTTGCCTGTTTTATATATTTACAAATTCGTTCTTCCTGGTCTAAGTAATTTGGCCTAAATCCGTCCCTAGCTTTCCCTATCATTTCCTATGTGATTTATATTATAATTACGATCATCTCTATTACATTCTTCCTTCATATAAAAATGCTGCCACCAAAAAAATGGCGACAGAACGTCAGAAAAAAAACTATTCGAGCCCCAAAATATATTACATGCAAATAAACATAAAATATAAATATAAATAAATATAAAATAAATATATCTATATATACAGTGTGTCTACTTAAGTTGGCGGCATATGGAAAACTTTTTTATTTTTAGTTTTAGGAGAAAAAGTCACTCTTTATAAAAAGTTCTGCTTGTTCTGAAACCTAAAATAAAACCTTCAAATAGCTAAATTTATTAGTCATATACGAGGTTTATCAATAAATATGAATTTAACGCAA
The DNA here is from genome assembly GCA_036346225.1 of Platerodrilus igneus. Lineage (NCBI taxonomy): Eukaryota > Metazoa > Arthropoda > Insecta > Coleoptera > Lycidae > Platerodrilus > Platerodrilus igneus. The sequence continues at coordinate 2,716,798 of JARFIW010000488.1, read as the reverse complement.
GAGTAAAGTACCTCTATTTTTGATAATTTCGAAAAATGTTATTATGAAATGTTGTTCAAAATCAAAAACCACGTTCAAATATGCAAAATATCCATCGATTATAAAAAAATTTTTTTTTAACTTTTCTAAAATAAAAATTTATTTAAGCTTACGTGTTATTTCATTTAATCTAAGATGCACTGACAAGAACTGTCCATGAAATGTAATTTCTCAGCATTTCGAAAGACTTTCTTTAATAATAACAGTAGTTTAATAATAATGTAATAGTTTTTGTTACACATACGGATCTTATTATTCCGTCCCTCAATTAACTAACTTTCTTTTTTCGAGAATCTTTTAACGCAGACCGTTATTTACTCTTTTTACAAAAAGAACTAGATGATTTTCTTGATGATCTACCCATACTTGAACGTTAACAGATATGGTTCCAGCAGGATGGTGCCCCATGCCATTGCAGGTTAGATGTAAGACAATATCTTGAAAATTGTTTTAATGGAAGAGTTGTGCATCGGTTTTTGAAAATTCGTTGGCCATCTCACATTCCAGCTTTGATCCCACTCGACTTTTTTTATATCTATATCTGTCGACGTTCAAGTAGGGGTAGATCATCAAGAAAATCATCTAGTTCTTTTTGTAAAAAGAGTAAATAACGGTCTGCATTAAAAGATTCTCGAAAAAAGAAAGTTAGTTAATTGAGGGACGGAATAATAAGATCCGTATGTGTAACAAAAACTATTACATTATTATTAAACTATTGTTATTATTAAAGAAAGTCTTTCGAAATGCTGAGAAATTACATTTCATGGACAGTTCTTGTCAGTGCATCTTAGATTAAATGAAATAACACGTAAGCTTAAATAAATTTTTATTTTAGAAAAGTTAAAAAATTTTTTATAATCGATGGATATTTTGCATATTTGAACGTGGTTTTTGATTCTGAACAACATTTTATAATAACAATTTTCGAAATTGTCAAAAATAAAGGTACTTTACTCTTGCGCCAAATTCATATTTATTGATAAACCTCGTATATGACTAATAAATTTTGAAATGTGAAGGTTTTATTTTAGGGTTTCAGAACAAGCAGAACTTTTATAAAGAGTAACTTTTTCCTAAAACCAAAATAAAAAGTTTTCCATATGCCGCCAATTTAAGTAGACACCCTGTATATATATATATATATATATATATATATATATATATATATAAACATCTAAAAGCGTAAGCATGTAACAGTGCATAAATTAGCAAAAGCATCACCCAAATAAATTATCAGGTGTACTCGCATAAGTATTATGTCGGCTAGTGCCATTACACTCAAAAACGTGTGCGTTAAATTATTTCAAAATCTTCTTATTAATACAGGTCAATGCTCATGTGAGTACAGCCGCCACAATTTTGTTCCTACCTCGTATATAAATTTCGCCAGCATCCGAAGACCTGGTCGTCTTTTTTGTCTATTGATATCTTACTTCCAAGGGGAGGTGAATATGCTCCGTTAAAGTTCTGGTGAGTATGCGCTAAACGCTCTGGGGGGTTCACAATCACTATCACTTTAAAAGTCCTCGGGGGATACGCGGTTTCACTCTATTTTGTTTCGTTATTTGTTTGACTGATTTAAATTAATGAGGATTTTTGATTTAGTTTGTTTTTATTTATTTATGTTTTGATTTATTCCCGATATTCCGCACGTTTAAGGTGAAACAGTGATTGTTTCAGTGGTGTGGAGATTTGTCGTGCGTATTAGGCTTTTGGTTAATTTTTTTTTTTTTTTAATTTTTGTTCAGGTTTTGGTTATACCATGCTCATGTCCGTTTCTCATGCCAAGTCAAAATTAAACATTTTTAATCCCCCTCACCCCTTTCGATTTACGCGCGGTTATCTCCGTCCAATCTCGCGACCCTTCCCAAAAACTCTTTGAAGTCTGTCCAGAACGCCTTCTGGTTAGCCACTTCCCCGACTTCTACTAGGCTTTTTGGTCATGTTAGCCCTAATACTAAAAGACAACTTAAATTCTGTGGAATATTTCAAATTTGTTAAAAACGGAATGTTTACCATAAGACGTTCTGAAAAATTATGGTTTGGAATTTGGTCAGATATGACGATTGTACACAGATACTTATGAGGGTAATAAAAAATTGTGGAAGCTTAACCCACGGTTGTGGATTCATCGACTGTACATTGGCAAAGTGGATTCTTAGGATGCCTGTTCTTTCTGCCGTATCGGATCAAATGGAAGAATACTGTAGTACGTCATTTGTTACTTCTGAACAACACGTTGATAGCAGACCTTAGCGCATACAAAGAGACAATGTGGATATCCAAAGATTTGTAGGCTGGTTTTTAGCTCACTTACCTTTTCCATATACCAAAGTCATTATGTCTATAAGTACAGGAGTGGTGAGAGATAAAAAGATCAATTGTCACATTGCATATGAGATTTGTATGTCAATGATGCAAAGTATTGTTGGAAGTAACTATCAAAATGTTAAGATTCGCAGGAAACAAAGAGTAGTACCAATTGCATCCATAAATTCGGGAATTATATTAGAAAACACAATTGTGCCAATCAACCCAACGTTAGTTACTCTTTCAAAGAATTTCATATGCCAAAAAATCATCCGAACAGTTTCAGCAACATTTTCAATATGAGCTTTTTCCTTATCCGCTCCTTCTTTTTGACACTGGAGGAATGCGATAAACAAAAAAATCCGTCCTATATGAAATGTTTAAGATTGCAATAGGAATCAAAATTTCCTATTAGTTTAACCATTTCCTTCCTTATAAAATGTGGTTCAAATACTTTTGCGCGTGTGCAAGTGTAGTAGTGTAACATCATTATTTATTGAAACGTGTTCGTGAAAGTGTGTGAAAGACCAGGATCCCGTGCCGATCCTGAACTGCATACTGCCAAGCCCGAGCTGCTTAACACTGTCTTCATTATAGTTACCCACATTAATGTGCTGGTGAGTACCACATATTTTATAAGTTCCTTTCATTTCTGTTTTACCTATTTTACCCGCAATTATCAAGTGTACCAACCATTACAGTCCGCTCTTAATACGCAGCAAAGGTTCTGGTCGCAATCGATGCCGAATTATTAAACGACATTTTGTTTAATTGTGGGTGTATTAAAATATTGGCATTAAATATTAAAATTAAAAATTATTGATAATCTGTGCATGTTTCCAAGTGATACACAAATTATTAGAAACTTACATTTAAGTACAGAAACAGATGTGTGGGCATTAACGCTATTTATTTACACAGCTGTTTTATCACTTCTAGAGAAACCTGAGTTTATCTTAATAAACACAGTGTATTCCAATTTCTATTTGGTAACTAATTCTTGTTTATTTTCATTATAATGTCAGAAAGAGAATTAAAAGTCTTGTTAGCTAATAGAGAAAAATTATACGTCCGTGCACAAATTCTTTTTGATTTGTCAAAAAACGTTTTAAATGACCCAAGTAAAATTGATAATTTCGAATGTAGATATTCCAAACTAGACGATACTTACCGTGAATTTGAAAAAATTCAAAATTCAATTATGGATTTAACCTTGCGTATTTCACCTGATCAAGAAGTTGATATGAAACTTCTATTGTCTTTTGAAGATCTGTATTTTCAATTCAAAGCGGTAGCGAAAAGAATTTTTCCTACTGTAATATCAACTCCGGGACCGTCTCATATATCCAGCAGCAGTTTACCAAAAATTAACCTACCCCGGTTTGACGGTTCGTTACGAAACTGGAAAGTTTTTTATAATAGTTATCGATTTTTGATTCATAATAATCAGGGCCTAACTAAAATAGAAAGGTTTCATCACTTAATTAATGCTCTTTCAGGACCGGCATTGAGTATTGCCAAAAGTTTGCCATTGACAGAAGTAAACTATGATATTGTTTTTGACATCTTGCTTGCAAAATATGAAAATAAAAGAATATTAGCCAGTGATTTGCTAGATAGTATGCTTGCATCTAAGCAATTTCATACGGAAAATCTAAACAATTTTACGCAGTTTATCCAAACATTTTATGAAGCAGTAGTGTCATTAAGGGCCTTGCACATTCCCAATCTTGATGATTTTATTCTGTTTCAATTGGCGTTCAGAATTCTGCCCAATGACACTAGAAAACAATTTGAAGCGTCTAATATAGGCGTGGAAATTCCTACATTTGACCAATTAGTTAAGTTTGTACAAAATCAAATTCAGATTTTTGAGTTGTTAGAATTTCCAAATACTACTCAAAATGTTAAACCTTCACAAGCAATAAAAGGTAACACAATTTTAACGCCAAATTCTAATTTGCGGCGGTCGTTTGTTACTACTTCTTATTCGAAACCGTGCTTTTGCTGCAAAAATACGCATACGATTTACAGGTGCCCGAAGTTTTTGTCTTTGTCTCTTACCGACAAAAAAGCCAAAGTTCAGGCTCATAACCTGTGTTTCAATTGCTTGAAAGAGGACCACAGTGTCTATAATTGCAAATCGAAAACTAGTTGTTTTCATTGTGGTCATAGGCATAACTCATTGCTTCATCCTACATTCGATTCGGATAGCGCAAATAATGCCAATTCTGAACCCAGTATTATGACCCATGCGCCATTTGCTTCTGATAGTGAAAATATTGTTAATTCGGAATCTACTGTTTTGACCCATGCGTCATCTTGTGCTTCAGTACCACTACAAAATCAAATTGTTCTTTTAGGAACAGCTATTGTTCACATAAAAGATTCATCCAACGTCTTTCAACCAGTCAGAGCGTTGATTGACTCGGGTGCTCAAACTTCATTTTTAACCGCGTCTTTCGCTCAAAAACTTGGTCTACATATTCAAAATTGCAACTTTACTGTTGCAAGCTTGGGTCAAAAACCCATATTAAATGTCAAATGTACATCTGATTGTTTAATTAAACCTTACAGTAGCGAGCAGCCTCAGTTTAATATAACAACCGTATTAGTGCCAAGTATTACTGCCGAAATGCCCTACTAATATTGTAAATCAGTTCAAGTATTTACATTTGGCGGATCCAAAATTTTATTTGCCGTCTAGAATTGAATTGTTACCCGGCGCTGACGTATATCCAGACCTGTTTAACGGCGAGAGGTTGCGTCCCAGTGCTGATTATCCATGGGCACTTAATAGTGTTTTTGGTTGGGTTACTACAGTCAAAACTAATCTACGCTATAGTGACCCTTCTACAAATATTCAAACTGTCTTATTTACATCACTAGCAGATTCGTTAGAAAAGTCTTTACAAAAATTTTGGGAATTTGAAAATATTCCTGATTGTAAAATTATAAATCCAGATGAAGAGAAATGCGAACAAGTGTTTAAAAATTTTTATACTCGTACGAAAGAAGGTGCGTTTGTGGTACCCTTGCCTTTCAAAACAAACAATTATCAATTTGGAAATACTTATGATCTAGCACTCAACCGTTTATATAATTTAGAACGTCGCCTTGCTCGACAACCGCATCTTAAGAAAGATTATATAAATTTTCTTCACGAATATGAAAGTTTAGGTTATATGGAATTTTCTAAAAATATTGAGGCCGCACGATACTTCATTCCACATCACTGTGTCGTAAAGCAGTCAAGCAGCACCACTAAGTTAAGGGTGGTGTTCGATGCTTATGCACATTTTCCTAAGTGTCAGTCGTTGAATGATGTGTTATATGTAGGTCCCAAGTTACAACGCGATATTGTTGAAATTATCATGCATTTTAGACTGCATCCGTTTGTGTTTAGCGCAGATATTAGTAAAATGTACAGGATGATCCGTTTAAGACAGGAGGATCAACGTTTTCAGTTTACCTTGTGGAGCGAAAACCCCACACAAGCAATTAAGGCTTACCGTTTAAAATCGTAACCTACGGTGTTTTGTCAGCCCCATATTTGGCGCTGAGAACTTTGGAGCAACTCGCTCAAGATGGGGAGAAAAAATTTCCATTAGCTGCACAAGTATTACGTAGAAACACCTACGTCGACGATATTTTAACCGGAGCTTCATCAATCGATACCCTTTTAGAAATAAAAGAACAATTGTCAAGCCTGTTAGCTTCAGGTTGTTTTAGTTTGCAAAAATGGACTTCTAATTGTTCTCAACTGTTGAAAACAGTTTCACCGGAACACAGAGAAACTTCCGTTTCACTTGAAGAAAGCGTAACACTTTATAGCCTCTTAGGTTTGCAATGGGATGCAAAATCTGATTCCTTTTGTTATAAGGTGCTTTCGTTGTCTCCAGTTTTTTTCTAAACGAGCAATATTATCGAATATTGCTAAAATATTTGACCCTTTAGGATGGCTTACTCCAGTTATTTTCAAGGTAAAACATTTTATGCAAAAATTATGGTTAGCCCAATTAGGATGGGATGATCCCATTCTTGGCAACTTAAAGGTTGAATGGTCAGAATTTCTACGAGAATACGACTTCCTAAAAAATATAAAAATCGATAGATATTTTTCTATACAATCGGTGGCACATAATGTTGTAGTAGGGTTTTCTGATGCGTCGGAATGCGGCTATTGCGCAGCTGTATATTTGGTCATTTTTAATGAAAAGGGTATAGTTGTTAAAACCAATTTGCTTTTGGCCAAAAGTCGTGTAGCACCCTTAAAATCTATGACGACACCTCACTTAGAACTCAGTGGAGCATTATTGCTATCTAGATTATTTAAATATGTAATTAATTCATTGAATGGTGTACTATCACTTCAACCTATAGCCTTGCCTTTACGGATAGTACAACTGTTTTAACATGGATCCGAACAGCGCCTCATTTACTTAAACCTTTTGTAGCAAACAGAGTAATTGAAATTAATGCCTCATATAAAATGGCACCACGTCGACTCAAAAGAGAATCCCGCGGATTGTGGCTCCCGTTGCATCTCAGCATCACAATTATTAGATCATTCCTTGTGGTGGGGTGGGCCTTTCTGGCTTAAGTACCCTGTTTCTCAGTGGCGGACTTCAACCGCTTACACATTGAATGCGTCAGAAATAAATACGGAATTAAAATCCTACGCGCTGAATAAAGATTGTTATATTGCAGAAATTAAACCACCTGATTGTAACATTATTCGACGCTTCTCTAACCTTTTACGTTTGCAACGGGTTTTTGCCTGGTGTTTTCGTTTTATATTAAATTGCCGTGTCAATCGTGTGAATCGTCATTTCGGTTCCGTAACTTCTGAAGAAATACGAATTGGTACGTTTAAAATAGTAAAGCTAACTCAACAAGAACATTTTAGCAATGAAATCGTTTTGTTATCAAAAGGAGAACCTCCGTCTCCTTCTCTTCGAAAACTAAGTGTTTGGATCGATCCCGTAGGTCTCCTCAGGGTGGGGGGTAGATTACAACATACCAGTATGACTCAGGATGCTAAGCATCCGTTATTACAAGAAAATTATTATTTATCTAAACCTATTATCGATTATTATCACATTTTTTATTTACACGTAGGCCCTCGCAGCTTACAAGCAATTATTTGCCAGAAATTCTGGATTCTAGGCATTAGAAATGCCATCAGGTCTAACTTATCCAAATGTACGGTTTGCATTAGATTGAGAGCTAAGCCTGTAAACCCGTATATGGCAAATTTACCGCCTCCACGTGTAACTCCATTACGACCTTTTTTAAATGTAGGGGTTGATTTTGGAGGACCTTTTATTATAAAAGAAAGCAAACGGCGTAATGCAAAATTACAAAAGGCGTATCTTGCATTATTCATTTGCATGGCCACCAAAGCCGTGCATTTAGAGGTAGTATCCGAACTTACTACAGATGCCTTTTTAGCCGCTCTTGATAGATTTGTATCTCGAAGAGGTCTATGCAGCAACATATATAGCGACTGCGGTACAAACTTTAAGGGTGCGCAAAGACATTTATCTGAAGTTTTTGCCTACTTGGCCAAAACAGGGATCCAATAAGATATCACTAGTGGGTTAAGTAAAAACCAAATCGTTTGGCACTTTAACCCACCTTCCGCTCCACAATTTGGAGGACTTTGGGAGGCTGGGATTTGTAGCGCAAAATATTACTTAAAAGGGGTAACTAAAGACCAACCTTTAACTTTTGAGGAATTGACTACACTCTTTTCTAAAATAGAGGCAATAATGAATTCTCGCCCTTTGTGCGATTTATCTCCTAACCCTAATGAGTATGCAGCTTTGACGCCAGGACAGTTTTTAATTGGTTCATCGTTAGTTTCCGTTCCCGCATTTAATGACGTCAACGATGTTTCCAATAATCGTCTTAATCGATGGCAGTTACTGCAAAAAATGCAGTCTCATTTTTGGCATCGTTGGAGTTTAGAGTACCTTCATACCCTTCAACAACGTGCAAAATGGGATATTCATACAGCCAATTTAAAATTGGTGATTTGGTTGTAATTATCGATCTAAATCAACCGCCACTAAATTGGAAATTGGGCAGAATCAAAGAAATTATTCCAGGTTCAGACAACATCGTCCGGGTTGTTTCTGTCCAAACTGCAACCGGTGTATTCAGCCGGCCTGTAGTTAAGTTATGTCCACTACTCTTAAAGTAAGTGCAAGTATCACATGTTAACATCATTATTATTATTTGATAAGTTTCTAAGTTTCTTTAAGGTGTGAGTACCACATATTTTATAACTTCCTTTCATTTCTGTTTTACCTATTTTACCCGCAATTATCAAGTGTACCAACCATTACAGTCCGCTCTTAATACGTTACATGAAACATTTACACTAGTTTCAGTAAACATTACTTTTACAGACCAATTATATGTAATATACGGAGGGTTTCTTATTCATAGAGGTGTTTGGCATCAACAAGAATTATATTAAGCTATTCTAGATAAATTTGTTGAGTATGTTGAAAAGCATTACACGACAAATGCAGCGTTGTTTTTGACGGATATCCAGTCACAAGCAACGTAAAGTCGACAAAATGTGCTGAACGCTTACGCCGAATGACCAATTGTTTTACAGCTGAAGTAGTTTTTGATGATACCATGAAAACCACTATAACGCAAGCTATATTTCTGGCAAATGAAACTAATAAAAGCAGACTCATTTCTTTGTTGTCTATAAGGCTTGAAAATAAAGGGATTATAGTTAAACAGGCTTCTGAAGATGTTGACACTTTAATAATCAATACGGCGCTTGAGACGTCAAACACATTTAAATCCGTAATTGTAGTAGGTGAAGACATTGATTTATTGGATATTCTTACTGCCCTATGTCAATCACACAACAATATCTACTTCTTGAAGCAAGGAAAAGGAAAATCCGAAAACACACTATACTTGCTTGAGACAGCAGAGTTAGAAATGGCTGTGACAGAAAACATTTTGTTTTTACATGCATTTAATGGGTGCACTACCACTTTGGCATTTTACAGACAAGGCAAAATAAAGTTTCTTAAAGTTTTAAAAAATCGAGCAGCACTGCAATCAGCCACTGAATGTTTTAAAGACCGTAATGCCTTGCCAGAAGCCATTACTAAAGCTGGAATTCAATTTACAATGACGTCATTACATAATTATAGATACCAATCCTTTGTTCAATTTATAACAAAGAGCTTATTCAATCTTGTATCCCTTCCTCCAACCGAAGATGCAGCTTGCATGCATTTTCTTCGTACCTACCTACAAGTTCAACAGTGGTACGGTAGTAAAAAATCGCCTACTGATTGGGATTGGAAAGGATCATCAAATGACTTTACACCAATTTCTATGTTTCAAGACGCCGCTCCCTAAGAGTTTCTTGCAGTTGCACAAAAGGTTGCAATATCCCATGCAGCTGCAAAAAGCAAGGTTGCGGTGTTCAGTAGTGTGTAGGTCATACGAAGGAAAAACATGTTCAAATCTAGAAATTATAGAAGGATCAGACGACGAAGAAATTGACTCGCAGCTAGAAGACAATATTTCTGAAGAAAACATCGATGTGATTGATATATACACTGAAACAGAAGAATAACAACCAGATGATGGATTAGTTGACTGACGAGCTTATTGACCAAACTTATACGTCAAATCAAATCATAAAATAAAAGTAATCGTTATTTAATCCTTATTTAAAGTAACACCGTGGATTAGGCTTATTGGAGAAACCACTTGAAAATCAAAACAAACGCGCCGCGTGCCCTACCGCAAGGTGGTGAGGAAACGGGTGTAGAAAAAACAAAACTTTTTTAAGGTAGAGTTTTATTAACTTTATTTTTGGTTACCTAAAAATTTTGGATAAAGTGAATCCAGGCCGAGTTATTTATAAAAGATCGTAAAAACAACACTTTTATTGTCCTTCTTCCAATACAACGGCCAAATCCGGGATCAACAGACCGTGGACACTTAGTAGACTGTTAAGAACATTTAAAAAAAGAGTTCAAAAGTTATTGCAGCTTGCCCCCATTTATTTCACCCAAAATCCCCTTCTGGATTGGACTAGGCCAATGGTGGAGACCAGTCTTCCATCGACAATTAAATCAATAAGTAGTGAAAAGTATTGATAAGATATAGAGAAGGAAGAAGTGTTACAACTTAAACATACACACTAATTCAAAAGGTATAGCTGTCACCTTATTGGAATTGTGTCTGTTACACTATAATCCTATTTGAATAATTTATGTGGTGTCGCTTTTTCTTTGTTGATGTTTCTGATGAAGGCATTGTTCAGAGAAATTAGAATATCTACTGTGATCTGAGCGCAAAAGCTGACTCACGCTGAACCATTTTATTGGCTCAGTAAGCATCTATTTAAAAGCAAGAATTCTTTATTAACTTCGCTAACGTGATTATTCCATGATAGAATTTAAACAACGTGCTATTTTAAAAGAATATTTTCTTATTCCGATGACACTCTTATAATCTGTAATACAAAATTGCGGAAGTTATGTAGCGTATAGCAAAAGAAAGGTTTTACACTTTTTAGTGCTTTTGAAAACATACGCGATTTACATTCGCCTACCTTCTTTAAGCAGAGAAACTTTGACTTTCTGATATTTCCTATTGCATAAAACATGAATTCGAATAAATAATGAATCGATAGAGACATTTCAGTTTGCCTTAATCTCCACGGCTTTGTCTGAAACAACGAGGGTACACATTATTCTCTACCATTTTTCCTTTTAACAACCAGTTCCGTTTCGTGTAGACGACAAAATCGCAATAAATATCTATAGTTCATTGATATTCGCATAATACGTAAAGCGCGAATATTAGTTTCCCCCTGCAGCATATGACAGTTACTTGGAGATGATTAAGTTTATGGAAATATGCGTATGAGAGGAATTTAGTCTCGAGAGAAACTTTTTAGTAATTCTCCACGGGATTCAATGAAAAATTGTTTACTTGGTTCCTGTCATGTTACTGAGCGTTGGAAAGTTAGTTACCCGTGTCAATTTAAGGGTGGCATAATACTACTAAAATAACGAAGGTAATGAAAATAGAGTCGGGAAACTTTTGGTACTTGTACGAATTTCTAGTTTATTGAGGTATCTAGTTTTGTAAAGTGCTAGTCTTGGTGATATATATTTCGAAAAATAATCACTTTGTTTATTGATTAATGTTACAGCTTGAAGTGGGCATGGCCTGTTAAAGCATATGCGGAATTTGTTTACTTGGATTATATTACATTAAAAATTTACTATTGTACTTCGCAGCATTTCATCTCTGCACACGAATAAATTTTCATTGGTAAAATACTTTACGAATTCTTGAAATAAATAGGAAGTTCAGTATACGGTAGAACTTAATCCTCTTCTTTACAATGTCAAATGCTGTTTCAGCAAATTGCGTTTAAAATGTACTCCACTCTTGGTGCAGAAATTTTCCAAATATAAAGTGCCCGTTTGTTTGTTTTCTTTTTAAAAAGTACTGATATCGTAATGAATTTTTCTACAATATTTTAAAACTTGTAAATCATAATTCTAAAAAAATTAAAGATTACAATTTTTTTAAATTATTTACGTGGAGGTGTCTAAAAGAGTTTCAAATATGACAAATATACCTTGGCATATGGCAAACTCTTATTGGAATGTAAAAAAACGTGTCAATGGTGAAATTTTGCCCAAAAGCGCCGTGAAGATGTTAATGGGTGATTTTTCTTTTTCAAATTTAGCGCAAACATTAATAAGGGAGGGGGTGACATAACCAGATATTGAAATTAATAACGGGGGTTTTTAAATGAAGGATGAAATTTAATATTTTTTGTTGAAATCTCTAGGTGTACTATTGTTTTTATCCTTCTAAACTCGGTAGATTTAAAATAAGTATAGCACATATTTTCTCCCATATGAATTTCAGTAAACGAATACCAAAACTATTTGGAGCCAACAACCGAAAAATCTCTCGCTGACTCATTAACCTTATATTTACATAAGACATAAAATATTAGAGAATTATTAATTCATATGCGTATAATCTTAAAACCAAATTATTTCTTAACCTTTGAACCCGCCTCTAGAAGATCTTAAATGTGAACGCGAGGTGACTTCAAATTCTTGAATAACAAATAATTCAAGGGCAAAAAGAAATAAATTAAAAATTGTGAATTTAATGTTATCTACTTACATAACAACAATTTTTTTTAAACCTAAGATGAAAATGTAATTCCAAATTTTTTATGCTGAGAAAAATTTGTTCATTTATTATTAGTTGTACACCTTTCATGCAATATAAGAATTAAATTGATATCTTAATTATTTCATTTTCTTAGTGAACTTAAAGTATTTTAACAGAATTGAATTATTTGTCTCGCTGTGCGCACATCATTCAAATCTTTCTTTTAGTAACATTAAAAGGTCAAGAAAAATGTAAAGTTCTGACATAAAAAAAAGTTGAATCACTAATATTCGGTTTTTAAATTCTAAATGGCAGGCATACAGGTAAAGAACATGCAATCGAAATTGGCATGCACATTTTTACATAAAATTGACGGTCCTTTATGACTGCACCAGACGCATTCAATCCCACATGAGGGTTGACCAAAATTCTATGACTTGTTTAAAAAAGGTAACACATCTCTTGGAGCCTGAAAGAAAAACACCCTTCCTCCGTAGTGATAGGACCGGATGCAACATAAGAACATTATCGGTCGTGTACAAATAGTTTCAAACTAGTCGCAATCCTTCTTCTGCTTAACACTTGGATTAACTATTATTTTCCCTACTTCAACTTCTTTCAAATTAAGCCATTTATCCATAATGCTTTGTGGCGTACAACGTAAATAACGTAGTATATATATTTATATTTTCCATCTATATATATATATATATATATATATATATATATTTTAGGTAGTTAATTACACAAGGTAAGTTGATAAATACTATCGTATTAGTCAATAACATGAAATAATAACTTAGACTTTTATGCAAAGCCCAAATGATCGTTTCAAATCGAGTTAATAATTGAAAGATGGAAAATGTAAGGTCTTGGCCAGGACTTGAACCTGTATCCTGGTTTTGCCGGAACCATGCGTTTACCAATTACGCCACCGAGACCGATGACTACAATTGGGAAATTTACAAATTTAAATCGTGTACACAACTATACATAAACCTAACTTTCAACTACGTTTGGCACTTTGGCAATCATATCTGACATTGTCAAGTGTTTGACTTGTGTCACTTATAGACAGGAAGCTACGCTCAAAATTACGGCTATTAACCAAGTATTAAATATATAAACATTTTAGATAGTTAATTACACAAAGTAAGTTAATAAATACTATCGTATTACAGTGCATAAGATGAAATAATAACTTTTATGCAAAGTTAAAAACTTGACAATGTCAGATATGATTGACAAAAATGCCAAACGTAATTGAAAGTTAGGTTTATGTATAGTTGTGTACACGATTTAAATTTGTAAATTTCCCAATTATTGTCATCAGTCTCGGTGACGTAATTGGTAAACGCATGGTTCCGGCAAAACCAGGATACAGGTTCAAGTCCTGTCCAAGACTTTATATTTTCCATCTTTCAATTACTAGCTCGATTTGAAATGATCATTTGGACTTTGTATAAAAGTCTAAGTTATTATTTCATCTTATTCACTGTAATACGATAGTATTTATCAACTTACCTTGTGTAATTAACTATCTAAAATAAATATATATATATATATATATATATATATATATATTGCTCTGATTGTGTAGCTAGGAAAATGTGCCTCTATGCTGGACTTCAATAACATATGACTAAATTGATGTGGGCAAATGGATGCCCGTATTGTCTTGCTAGCTCAAATTGAATAGAACAATAAAATTCCTACATCACACCTATAATCACATTAAATATTCAATAATTGTTACGTTTACAAACATCTTTCTTCAATTCACATTATCCAAAAAAATTACTTATACACAAGCATGAAATCTATAATTGAAGGGTATATCTTACGTCAAAAACAAACATTTCATGACTACTAGTGATTAATATGAACCTTTCTTATGTAAGCCACACCATGTACATATTATTAAAAATAGGATATATAATTGCAATAATCTCTCTTACCTCCGAAAAAAAGAGAGGGGCTGATTAGATATCCCTTTGTAACCTCTGATAATGGTCGACTTAATCGAATTCGACCTCAAAACCGTCTTACAATATCCATTTACGGAAAAATATTTATATGTCGGACCGTTATGTGATTTAACCCTATTAAATTAATTATAGTACATAAATATCCTACAAAATAAATAAACAAAGATATACTTGCGTTTTCAAAATTAATTCTTCAAGCTAACTGTATCGGAAAATCCACTTTCTCCTCATTTATGGATCATTTATTTGTGCTGTCATTGTATGGAAATCTACTTTATCAACTTCATTCTGTTTTCTATTTGAATTTAATAGCGTTACAATAATATTTGCTTTTGTACGTCGAGGTTTATATTCCATCAAGTTTAAAACCACATTGCTCTATACAAGTATTGTGATCTTGCGGGCAATATTACTTTTATCACAGTTCGTAGTTTACTACTAGTTTACCACTACCGACTATTAGGGAATGACAGATTATACGCGAACAACCGACTATCCGTGAATGACCGATTATTTGCGATTGACCCCGTCTACATTCCTGCACGGCTTTATATAATAAAATCTTCAATACGTCACCAACTTTTGAGAAATTCCTTCCATTTTCCAGTAGGTCTCAGTCATGTAGAATGATGCAACTTCCTCTAAATTCTGTTCATGTTAAACGATTATAGCTGCCATTTTAATGTATGAGGTCGTAAAAATCGTTTCTTAATTGGAAGAATGAATGAAAATGGTTAGGGGTAATTGTTTGTTGTGTAATTCATGAGATCATAAAACGTCTTATCTCATTTTACGGCCGCGCTATTTGTAACGTATATTCATATTGCTATGGTAAAAGGTATTTTGATGTCATTTGCTTATTGATTTCTGTTGTTCATTCTTGCATTAGAAGAATTTGTTATATTGTATTATTTTTGTGTTAAGAATACAAGATTCTTTGCAAAAGTGAAGAAGTACTCTAATGTTATCTGTACGCAACATGTCATAAAATGGTATGTAGTACTTTCAAGGAGAACGAATATTTACATATTAGTGCTCGTTTTACGGGATTTTCAAATGACATAATATACATTTAAAACTTGTTCATAAATTGGATTTACTATTACGGAATGATTTTTTTATTTTTATGGGTTTCAACTGAAAGTATGTTATACTAAGCTTATTGTACCACGGGAATACTATACAGGGTGTTTCTTTAGTGAATATTAAGTATTAGAAAATTTTAATTTTTTTTTGGTTTTTGGTTATATTATTTGCATAATATGGTACTCATTCACCCCTATATGACCTTATCATATCAAATATATATATATATATATATATATATATATATATATATAAATATTATAAGTAGTTTTTTACACAAGGTAAGTTGATAAATACCAACGCATTGCAATCAGTAAGATGAAATAATAACCTAGACTTTTTAAGTAAAGCCCAAATGATCATTTCAAATCGAGCTAGTAATTGAAAGAAGGAAAATATAATGCCTTGGACAGGATTTAAACCTGCATCTCAGTTTTGCCGGAACTGTGCGTTTACCAATTACGCTACCGAGGCCGATGGCTATAATTGGGAAACTTACAAATCCAAATCGTGTACAGTACCATATATAAATTGAAAGTTAGGTTTATATATGGTACTGTACACGATTTGGATTTGTAAATTTCAATTATAGCCATCGGCCTCGGTAGCGTAATTGGTAAACGCACAGTTCCGGCAAACTGAGATGCAGGTTCAAATCTGTCCAAGGCCTTATATTTTCATTCTTTCAATTACTAGCTTGATTTGAAATGATCATTTGGGCTTTACTTAAAAAGTCTAGGTTATTATTTCATCTTATATATATATATATATATATATATATATATATATATATATATATACACAGACACAGAAAAAAAATAATTTTTTGTTTTATTGTTTCTAGCAATAATCAGATTTCTAGGATGCGCATCCAGATTCTCGTATTGTACGACATGACGACCACTATTTTTGTGCGTTGTTATTTCAGTATTGTTATTGCGTATTTCGTTTCTTTTTCTGTATGCTGCTGAATTTAACAATTTTTGTACGCTCTTGTATTTTTACACGGAGGTTTTGTGTACTTGCTTTCTTTTTCCAATTGAAATTCGTACACTTCGATGTTAAGAAGTTGAATTTCCTTGTCAGATTTATAGAACTGCTATTTAAGAAATATACTTCCATAGCGTATCTCTATACTTATCTCATAGGCGGGCATCTGTTTGGTTTAATAACTCGTGAAATAATCTCAAAACTGTTTCTTTTCATCCCCATTATGACGTTTTTGATACATTTGCGTTATCTCTTGTACATTTGCGAATTTATGATTGATCGTGCTACGCATGTAATAAACATTGGTATAAGTTTTTTGGAACAGGTATCTGGAACTCACTTAAAAAGAGAGTAAATTGGTCGAATAATATACTACGGCCTACTAAAAGTTTACATGATGCCTTGGGTCATTTGTTCCATTACGATTTTAATGTGTGGGAATAAATGAAGGCGTTGTGCTGCTACAAAGGGAGCTGTTAAAGCGAAAAATTCAGCATTTATAAAACATATCTTTGAATCAAATTTCCTCTTTAAGCCTCTGACTCCATATCAGAGTAAATTTAGATGTATTATGTAGCTTTTAAATGGACTTGAATCTGTAGGTATAATCTATATATTTACAGAAGTTTAAATTAAAAACATAACTACTAACCACAATATGTATACACAAATTACTGTAAAAGATACCTATTGTAGATATGTAGTTTCCTTAATTTGCATGTCTGTACCGTAGATGCATAAGCCATTAAGCGTTAATTACTAGACTTTGTATTACACTATGAAGCTTCTTTAGAATGTCGAGAAACCTTTGAAATCAATAATCTATTAAGTATAGTGAGCATCAAGTAATCAAACATTCATTTACCCCAACTTGAATATTATATTGCGTCAAGATTTTATTGAAAATATAATTATTCAACTTTCATAGAATATCGTAATATCTAAAAAATATACCGACTGCCATAGAAAACGCAACACACAGAAGTTGTTGGTCAAAAAAGTTGTGGAAACATGGCTATTTTGATGAAACAAATTAATGACTAAAATTTAAATACAATGTAGATATTTTTACCTATGTTTGTTTTTTCATATCTGTGTTGTTACTTGTATTAATTAATTGTAAACAAGCTATTGGTGTGTAATAACTGTTAATTTTCGATTAGTTTGTCCACTATAGCTTTGTGAAAATTTAACAATGACAAGAGTTTGCCAACGTGGAAATTAACGTCAACTAAATGACATAGAATGTGACCGTATTATTTGTATGAAAGTTGCTTGCCTTTCGTTTAGAGATATTACTGGCCATGTAAATTGCGAAGTTGCAACGGTGGCAAGATGTTGGTTAGGATATTTCGATGAAGGGGTTCAACAACGCCGTCCTGGATCTGGACGTCCCCAAGTGACTAAACACCGTGAAGAATGCCGTTAAAGACTTTTGGCCACAAGAGACAGAATTTTAACAACTCGGTCAATTGCAATAGACTGGATGGAAGATGCAAGACGTAAAATGTCAATGTCATTCGTTTATGGCCGGATAGAATGATGTGGACTGCATTTGTGTCTATTTCTACTCCACTACATCGTACCTGCAGACTAAATGGAGCAACGAAAGAGTAAAATTGGTTTCAAGAATGTCATCAAATTGTGTTTAGTGACGAGTCTCAATTTTATTTGTGGGCCCACGACGGTCGTCTGAGAATCAGGACTAGGCTCGAACATCATAATAATTCCACATTTTTTGTAAAGCAAATGAACTTTTCGCCCCTAAATGTTGGTTTTTATAAATATTTTATTATAATTTAATTAGTTTCGGTATTCTTATTTCCACTTACTACAACCAACATTAAAAATTCATAATCAAAATTTTTTCAATTTATTGTTTAAGACACATTTCACTGTTAGTTTAAAATTTAATAATAACGTTTAATTCTGTTCATTTCCGTATACAGCAGCAATAAATATGGTAATTTGAACTTCAATTTCACTTTTACATTAATTAATAATAATCAACTTATTTGAACTAAGTTTGAAGTAAAATTTTAACTCAATCACTTGAGTACAAAACAGTGTCTAATATATAATTAACATCAATTGCGTTTTATTGTCTTTCTAATATCTAATATCGTTTAAAACACTTTAGAAAGGCTGTTACGTGCCAAAAATTTGGCACTAGAAATTTTTAGTTTAGCTTTGATGTGCGGGAGGTTCGCGCCATAAATTTGAAAGACTTGTGGCGCGTGTATTTCCGTCACGTCAGAAGTGCGTTGCGCGGAACTTCGCGCCGACGCGTGTGGGAGAAAAAAAAGTGGGGAGTTTCCGAAAGACGCTGGTACGTGGCTTTTTGCCTTGAACATCAAGAAGAGTGGTTTGGTTTTGGTATTGTATCGTATCTTATCTTTAGTATGTAGATTCCTTCTCTTGCTTATCTTTGTTTATCGTTCCCCAAACCCGTTCCTTATCGTACCTCTACATAGAAAGAAGAAGCCGAAATTTGGAAGCAACCTTGCCAAACCGCAGTCCACGCATGAGAACCATCTTTAAATAATCCGGGAGCCCTGCAGTAGCTAGCCTGGAGCAATCCCGAAGGACGCTGGCGAACCATCTTTAAATAATCCGGAAGGGAGCCACGAGCAACCCTGAAGGAAGTGATTCTGTAGGAAGCGGTACCTATTCATGTGAGTACTCCATTTTTTATAAACTACCTTTTATGAATTTTACATATTTCGTCATTACGTGTAATAATTTGCATATTGTGTGACGTCATTGACAGATGGGCGCGCTAATTTCCATATTATAGATTAGCGTTACCAACTGCCGTTGTGTCGCGTATACCGCGTCGACGGTAATGTAAGAAACACGCGTTAAATGTAAGAATGCCGCCTCAACGTGGTTTTTAGGTTGTATGATTTGTTTTATGGCTTCACAATGTATTAATTAACGTTATCTATAGCTTTTTTACTTAAAAAAAAAAATAAAATAAAAATAAATTATCTATTTTTTGGTACTTTGGAACTCACTAAATTCCTAGAATGGCAAGCAGTTGTTATAGTAACGAAATGAAAACCGCCATTTTGGGCTATTAAAATGCATAGCTTTTGTCCTTAAAACGTTTTGTTAATTTACTTAATTTTCTTGCAACTTTAAATGTAGTGTACCTTTTTTAACTTGAATGATCTTATTTAAGTGCATAGTTTGTTTTGGAATAGAACTACAAGTTTTTTAGGAGTGATTTTCAACGCCATAACCCTACTTTCCAATTCCACAAGTAAGTACATTTACATATAAATAAATAAATAATTAAGTAATTTATGCCTTATTCACAGTTTATTAGGAAAATTATCTATTTATATTAGATTAAACATAACCCTTGCTTGTTTTTCGACTTTAAAAAGTGTTTTTTTAAATCGTGAATAAACACTGTCTGTTTGATAACATTTTAAAAGTGTCTTCTAGTAATCTAGCTATGTAATTATGATTTACAAATTACTTTTACAGGAACCATGTGTTTAAAAACATTTAACGTAATGAATTGACCTTTTAAAATATCTCTTAAAACGTTAGAATAACGGAATCTTATTGTATTTGTTAAATAACACATATAATGCATCATTCTATAATTTTGAGTGTCTTTTTGTAACCTAAATTATTACGTATAATTTACAATTACCTTCAAAAAGCAAATTCCATCTCGAAATATAGATTTTCTAATTAAGTAAGTTTTTAGTGTGTCTTTTAATGTTATATTTACCTAACCGTGATGTATTTCTTTCATTAAAACACTATCTTTCCCTCGTACTATTTTAAACGTGTTCCCTTAGTGATTTAAAAAGCTATAACCTATAAATGCCTCTTTAAAAAAAGATTTTGCCTTTAAATAAACTTAACGTAACGAATTGAAGTTTAGTATACCGTTTATTATCTTCTGAATTACTATAGTATTGTATATTTTGTATACTTTTGTCTCAAATATTATTTCAAAATGAATATCACACATCTTAAGCCTTTGGAGCTGATTTACGAAATTGAATGTAGAAACATTACCCCCGCGTCTAATCAAAATGATAGACGATTGCAACTTAAAGCCATTCTAGCCCAAGAAACAAAAGGCCTACCTATTTCTAAAAAAATTGCTTCCGATTTAACGCAAAATACCATCCTTAAGTAATAAACCTTACCGAAAGAGTAAATAGAGTTTTAATTACCGCTATTTCTTCCTACATTGATTCAGACCATACTACATGGGATGAAAATATTTTTAAAATTGCTCAAGCTTTGCGTACATCTAAACACGAAGCAACCCAAGTCATTACGTCATTTCTTGTTTTTGGAAGATATACCCCAATCAATGGGAGTTATTATGGTTTAGTTCCTGACGATACTAACGTAATTGAATTTGACGATAAAGTACGCTGGGACAAAGACCAACAATCATTATCTTCTATCTTTAACGACGTTAGAAAAAATTTGTTAAAAGCTTACGAAAAGAGTAAGGACCACTATAATTTACGTAAACAAAATATTTCCTTCGCCTTGGGCGAACAAGTTTGGAAAAGAAATTATGTCTTATCGGATGCATCTAAGAAATTGTCTTCAAAATTAGCCCCTAAATTCATCCTTTGTAAGGTCGTTCGTGTCGTTTGTCTGCCTATCTACGAACTTCAAGATGCTGAAGGAAAACGCCAAGGCAGGTGGCATATTAAAGACCTTAAGCCATTTTCTGCTGACCCAAATGCTAGTTAAGTTTTTCACGTTCCATTCTCCTCACAATTTACCTAATATTTTTTGTTTTCACCATCAATTAGTAACTTTAATTACTTATTCCCTCTCTCATACAGTATATACCTTCTACACGTTTAACTTACTTACCTTAAATTAGCTATCTTTTTCCTTTTGGTTGACTTTTTATTGACTATACCGTTACTTATATATCGCTTTATTTTCTAGACCCCGTAGTATAACTCTGTCGCTTCATTTAATTAATCCTCGAACTTTTCTTACAACATATTATTTGGTTTTTAGTATTTTTCTTACGTCATTTAATTTTGTGTGGTAATTGTCGTAACTTTGGTTGCAATGACTCATTGAATATTTATGATTGGTTTTAGCCAATGTTTAGAGTGGATGCTTTCTTCTTTGGGCTCACATAGGAGACGCGGCTTATGCCATTGTAAGAAATAGTTCATATTCGCAGTTGCAAAAAACTAGGATTTTCTATTCCATGTGTTTTTCATCTGAATTATTGCAGTCGCCTACAGAATACTATACCATTATTTGTTTCTTTTCCTACTAAATCACCATAACTTATAATCATTTTTTTTCCATTGTTTTTTGTTGAACTTCGTGGTGAGGCGCTATCGCTTCTTATGGATATCTTATTAAATTCTCGGTTGTTTTAGCATATTGGGACAGTGTGTCTGTTTTTAGCAGCTTATAATTAGGCATCTTTGTGTGTTTAGAGCGTTACCGTTTTAAGAAATTACCTCGCAACAGTTTGTTTTCGTGTGATTG
Organism: Platerodrilus igneus; assembly: GCA_036346225.1. Classification (NCBI taxonomy): domain Eukaryota; kingdom Metazoa; phylum Arthropoda; class Insecta; order Coleoptera; family Lycidae; genus Platerodrilus; species Platerodrilus igneus. Next base: position 2,694,674 of record JARFIW010000488.1, on the reverse strand, counting down.
TATCTGTAACGATACTTTTAAGTTGTTTTGTCAACTTTTGTCTGATTTTCTTACCGTAGTGGATGCACTCGTTAGGAAAATGATCGTACTAGTGATCTTAAGAGTCTAGTGAATTTTGTTAACTTATGATATACTTTATCTTGTCGGATTAATATCGCAGGTGGTCTTTCAGACCGATCTGTGTTTTAATAGGGACAATTCTCTACCTTTTCTCGGACGCTAGTACAAAAACTCTACTTTTTCGTATCCTACTGTCTCCGTTTTTGCCTTATCTTTCCTTCGGTGGACCTGTTTTCGTCCCAGAACACCCGTCTGCCACATAAGAGTGATGTTCCTTCACTCCGGGCTACTGACTACATTGGCTGGTTGAGTAGTGCTTTGCTATCCACCTTTTCTGTCTCTTTAGCTCAATGCAAGCCCTTCCTCTATTTTTTTTTCTACCTGGAAGTGCCTCTTATGCATTCCAAATACCCATCTCCCTCTTTCTACCGTTCCTATTTCTACTGCCTTTTCATTTCCGTCAGTCACCGTCTGCTTGCGCGGGGGGTTTCACAGACACCTGGAACGCGTCTCTGGGAATCTTTCGTGAGGTCATGCGGTGCCGCTGTCAGCGCACATGAGCGCTAGTAGTGAAGGTATGTATGAGTATGTGAATGTGTGAGTGTATGTATCGATATATCGTGTGGGTACCGGTTGATTATATCACCGATATCAATTAACGCCGGGTGCAGGGATGCACCCAAATGCTTTTGCCGGTCCCTCGTACCGTTTATTGCAAACGGGCCTGCTTCACAGGTTGCTCTTTTTAGAGGGTACGAGAAATTCCCATTTAACGGCTCCACGGAGCCACTCTATCGTTATCTTATCTATTGTCTTTGATAATAACTTAAGTTAATATCTTTATCTTATTTATTATCTTGGATAATAACCTTAGTTTAATATCGTTATCTTACCTGCTATCTTTAAAAATAACTTTAGTTTAATATCGCGTTACCCTACTTACTATCTCTAATAATAACTTTAGCTTAATATCGCGTTATCTTACCTAGTATCACAAATAATAACTAAAGCTTAATATCGTTTTCTTACCTATTACCTTTGATAATAACTTAAGCTCAATATCGTTATCTTATCTATTATCTTCCACAGCAATTTGAGATCTTGTTTTATCTTTTTATCTTCCTAACGTTTGGTATTTATGACCAGACGTGGGAATTATTTTTCTTGAAATTAAGTGAAAAAGCTAACCTGATATAGAAATGTAATTTGATAGGTTAGCAATATAAGGATTCAGTAAAGTGGTACGTTTGGTAAATTTGTTGATTCACAACCATGTCATGGACAAGTTTTGATGTTTATCGTTATTTAAACCAAAGTACCAGTAACAAAAATTTGCTAGAGTGTAGACTAACTCACTCTCATGAACATTTTTAAAATTTGGGCACTTTTTTCCAACAAGGATGCAGTTTAGATGCAACGCTCATATGCGTCTGCACGTAAGAAACTTTAATGTTGGTTTTAGTTTTAGTATATAGTTTAGGCGACTTGTCGCATTTGTTTTAATTTAAGTAGTGTTCCATGCTCCCCGACAAGTTTGTGCTGTCGATTATTAATGTAGTCATAGACAATGGGGCTACATTTTCCGTTTCCTGGTACTTGGGAAGACGTGTTATCGGTCGACAAACCAGGTGGCGCCTCAAATAAACATTTTGTAGGATTTAAGTTAGGATTTACGCAGGGTAGTTAGGATTTAGATTTTAAGATGTTACTGTGCTAACAGTCTTTTTCTTTTTTTAAGATTTTTCTTTTATGGCTTTGACGCGATTGTTACGTGACAAAAATTTGGCACTAGACATTTTTAGTTTAGTTTTGATGTGCGGGAGTTTCGCGCCATAAATTTGAAAGACCTGTGGCGCGTGTATTTCCGTCACGTCAGAAGTGCGTTGCGCGGAACTTCGTGCTGACGCGTGTGGGAGAAATAAAAGTGGGGAGTTTCCGAAAGACGCTGGTACGTGGCTTTTTGCCTTGAACATCAAGAAGAGTGGTTTGGTTTTGGTATCGTTTCGTATCTTATCTTTAGTATGTAGATTCCTTCTCTTGCTTATCTTTGTTTATCGTTCCCCAAACACGTTCTTTATTGTACCTCTACATAGAAAGAAGAAGCCGAAATTTGGAAGCAATCTGGTCGAACCGCAGTCCACGCATGAGAACCATCTTTAAATAATCCGGGAGCCCTGCAGTAGCTAGCCTGGAGCAATCCCGAAGGACGCTGGCGAACCATCTTTAAATAATCCGGAAGGGAGCCACGAGCAACCCTGAAGGAAGTGATTCTGTAGGAAGCGGTACCTATTCTGTGAGTACTTCGTTTTTTATAAACTACCTTTTATGAATTTTACATATTTCGTCATTACGTGTAATAATTTGCATATTGTGTGACGTCATTGACAGATGGACGCGCTAATTTCCATATTATAGATTAGCGTTACCAACTGCCGCTGTGTCGCGTATACCGCGTCGACGGTAATGTAAGAAACACGCTGTAAATGTAAGAAGTCAGCAGTATTATTAATAATACATTGTATTACAATGTAATGAAACTGCATCACATCGAACTCCCACGTAAGTCGGTTGAACTCGCATCCAGGTCGCAAGTCTTTTTTTGTATTAAAACAATCTCTTTAGTGCCATAAGGTGGTTTTATAATAATTGATAAAATGCAGCAAAAGCTTCTTAGTTTGTAGCTTTATGTAGTTTTATTTAAATACAAAACAACAGGTAACTCTTTCTTCGAAACAGATATAAGTGTCGATTACAACTTCGTTAATTCTTAATATCATTTCTAAAATTTGTTATAACTTTTCGTTCAAATTAGTTGTCGTTTAAAATTAAAAATGCTCGTTACATTAATTCTATTTATGCCTTATTGGAATATTTGATGTCATAAACTAATATGAAATTAAAATTGATTTAAGCGGAACTCTGTTCTTCATGATCGTTGTTGTACAATTTGAAAAGACATAGTTTATTAACACTTTTTAATTCTAATTTTATTAAATAGCCTAATGCGGCGATTTCAGGACTAACGCCATACAACCCTAACACGAGGAGTGCTGATATGGAGTGCAATATGTTCTGCTAGCAGATCACCCATGGTCTTCATCGATGGCAAGTTAAACGCCGCCAATTACATTGCCAATGTGCTGGAGTCTGTTGCATTTGCATGTTTACGGGTCATGGAAACTCCCATATTTCAACAAGATAACGTACACTGATACGACAATGCTTACCATACGATGTTCGCAAGAAGTTAGCATTACTGTTTCTTCATGGTCTTCTCACATCCTAGATTTCTCACCTCTTGAAAAAATATGGCATATGATTGGTAGAGGGAAGTGAATTACTATACCCACAAAACGACTTGCAGCATCTTCGACTTCCGATTCAGCAAACTTGGAATGACATATCACAAGAAAAAATTGATCATTTGATTGGCGGTATGCCCCGTCGTTTAAACGAGTTCATAGCAAATCATGGTGCAACAACTCATTATTGAAAAACTTTTTTATTTCTGTTTATTTATTTTCAAATTCTAATCATTTGTTTGTATCAGCAAAATTAGAGTTTTGTAAAAAATTTACTAAAATCGATCAACAACTTATGTGTGTTGCTTTTTTATGAAGGTCAAGTATAGTTATATCGCAACTTAAAATGTGACAAATCTGGTACTGTAAGTGTGTTACTAGTTAGGTTCAGGTAGTCGGACTTAGACGGCCGAAGGGCTCGGAGGCGCTTCAAAAGTGGAAGGAATAGTTTCAGATAAACGTGGTTGGCTGTTGCGGGCTTTATAATAATCATTAGTTCCGCTGATGTGTTCATAATAAGTTGGTTCTGTTCTTAATTTAAGTGTTTGTAGTAACCAAGTATTTCAAAACTACGGAACCTATGTTTTAATTACATTTATACTACTAATGTGAAGTGTTTCTTTTTTGTTACGAACAGATTATTCAGATAGTACGTATACGAAAAGAAATTGTTACATTTACGCCCAACGTTAAAAATATCTGGCACGAAAATTTAAGCATTGGCAAAGTGGAGTGCTCCGGAAGTGTGTTCGTGTCTATGTTGTCAGCGGAATTCCAAGGAAATGGAAATGTAACGTAACCTGAATAACCTGTATAAATATGGAAATTATTAAATGTGATAATATACAATGAAAAGGGAAAATTCTCCGATACAATGCTACTTTAAATCAATTTAAAATAAAACTAAGAAGGAAAATTGAGAATATGGATGATTTTGTAAACTGGGATTTGAATGTCAATTTAAAATAAAACCAATAGGTAGAGCATTCTTAATACTGTTAACTACGAATGGAGGAACGCCTTTTTTGGATTTTGCAAGTATTATTTTTAGATTTATATTGTTTGTAATTGATATTTGAATTTTGTCATTTAATTAAGCTAGAATTAGTCCTAATCATACAATTTTTTTTTGGTTTTTAAGCGTATTTACCAAGGAAAGTGTGGTCGGGGTTCGAAACACTCTGATTTTTTTTATAGATTATTTGTCAATGATTTTTTTGGCCAAACAAACATTATAAGAGTGGGAATCAAATCCAGGTAAACTATCCATAAGAGAAGAACTTTTGTTCTGTAAATTTACACCTAAATAAGGTAAGGGACATTTTGATAATTAAGTAAATAGGTACTTGCTACAAATAATTTGATGTTTGAAAGAAATTATGCTTAAACAGCCAAAAATAATTGTGTCCCGAGCGCATGTAAGGTAGAAAGAAAGGTAATTCAGAAGTTTCAAATTCTATAAATTTGCTGTATCTGTGTCACAGCACTTTTTAGCGACACCTAACGTCGGCCGTTGTCACAATAATATATATGTATGTATATATAATACTGGGGTTATATTGATTATAATAGGTATTAGCAAAGTCAAATTATTAGTTATTGCAAGATAAAGCGTGTATATAAGGGCCAAGGAAAGTTTGAGACATTTTTTAGAAAGATCGGATAATTTACCAATTTTTATTAAATATTAGGGTTAATTGTACGTAGTTGTAAAATTCACTGTAAATATTAATTACAATTAGGTAGGAAACTTAATTTCGTAGAGCATAGTTGCATAAATATATGGGAAACGTAAGTCGGTAAAGCTTACTTAAGATTTTGTTAGAAAATAGCGTATAAACGTGTTAGTACGAAAGCTTTTATGTTTGTAGCATAAAAATCGATAATTGAAAAGGGTTTAATTATTTAGTTATCAAAGCGTCAGTTTTTATTTGTGTAACGTAGAATATAAAGCTTGAGCACGTATAACATTTCTAGAAAGGTTTAGCATTGTAAACAGGTTCTAGGTATCGAGTATTAAGCTTGTCAACAAGTATTATAGTTGTTGGGGAAAGACAGTTGAGCAATAAACGCAGGCACGTACGAAAAACATTGATAATATAAAGAGAAAGACAATAGTTTACACGAGGTAGCAACGAAAGGAAAATAGCATATGTTGTGATCATTGACTTTGAAACGTCTGTTAGATAAGGAAATTTAGAGGCCAACAAGTGAAACAAAAATGCGATGTGTTTTCTGAAGACTATAATTGAAATAGGAATGAGAAATCTGTAGAAAGCAAAGATAGACGATAGTTTCGATCGGTTAGGTAGAACAAAGCTTATGAATAGTGGGGATAAAAATAACCAGATATAACATACGGGTTAGACGAAGATAAGAGAAAGGCACAACTAAGGTTGAAAATTCAGTAAGAGAAAAGGACAAAAGATGGATGATTTTAAATGCAGGTTAGAGGGAAATGACAAATATGCGCGTGCATTAGAGGCGTATTTTGGGGCTAGAATAGACGACAGTTATCGGAGGATTTCACGGAAAACGGCAGCCGTTGACAATTTTAATGAGTATTTCTTCGTAAAGCATTTGTTTGTTATTGAAAATTCTGGGATTTCTGCTACGGTTAAGAAGTTTTACGTAGAATAACACACGGATAATCGTGTGTTTGTGGAATTGAGCGACCGTTGTTGCTTGTGCTGCGTATTAGTTTCTGGAACCGGTGGACGGTTAGAAACGTTATCGAGAAAGTATGTTATAGGGGTGGTGAGAATAGTTTCAAGGAGGTAGTTTTGGAGGCTATATAAACACTAAGGAGGTGGTAAAGGCTCTTTCTTTTTTCTTCTGCTTTCGATCGCCAACCAAGTTACTTACAAGTGCAAATATAATTAAATAAGTTTTGATTGCATTAAAATTGAATAAGCACAAGTGGGTGCTAAAGTATATGTCAATTCTGAAGTAAATATAATGCTGTAAATAAACGAAGCTGAATTCTAAGTAAGTACAATTTTACTACTTGTGGTTGGAGGCGCTTTGTGTACTCTGAGTACATGTCGAGTATATGGATGGACCAGTAGCAGAGCATGAATTACCGTGTATTTGTATGGAGGAATCTGGGTAGAAGCTTGCTGTTCCGGATGGTGAGAAGCCACCTGGAGAAAGATTTTGAACGTGCACTCTAGAGGGACGACTACGTTGGAGATGGTTTCCACGCAGATAGCTAGTGGTGCTACAATCCAGGTAACTCTATCTTTGTAAAACTTTTGCTTTTTGTGATTTTGTGGGCGATTTTCACAATCTGGTGATTTTTGGTGTATTTTATTATATTGTAAAGACATTTTATTTGATGATTTACCTTGAAAAGGGAATCTATGAAAACTTATTTATGTAATATTTGGTGGTATAAAATGAAGGTGTAATTTTGGCTTTTTGTACAAAGTAAAAGGGTTTTTGATAATTTCAGAGCCATAGTCAGCACATAGGTAAAGGAAGGTTTTTACTATGAGCTTGTATTAGACCTGGGAATTTAAAGTTTGGGAATAAGCCCAGTTACTTTTGGTGTAGTATTTATGTAATTAGAAGAATTTCAAAATTATTTTCTTTAAAATGGGTTTTCTTTCAAAATTGATAATATGTGTTAAATGTTAAAATGTTTGAGGAATGTAAACGAAATTTTTGAATAGTAATGTGCAAATACATCGTGATGTACTTTTGGCAGTCAACTTTTATTGAAATAGTAGGATAGGATTTTCAGTTGACAAGTGAGCAGCCGTGACGTATATCTCTGAGGAAGCTGGAGGTTTTGGCGTCCAAATTGGAAAGCATCTTCAGAGGATATTGTTATTGGGAAATATGAATTGCAAGTCTAGGTGGTAAGGCTTCATTTTCAGGTAGGTACAGGTACTTGTGACGACATAAAAATTTAGGGGAGTTCCATCCAGGTAAGCTACACAACAATATGTTGCCCAAAGTGTCGGGCACGAATTTGTAGGGCTTCCTTCCGAGCAAGACTACGCAGTATTTTGTCGGCCCAACGCTGGGGCTCGATAGATAAGGAAGATTCGCAGAAAATTTCTGTATGGGACTAATTTTAACGCTATGTGTAAAACGGGGTGGTTTTACGATTTTTTTTAAATTAGAAGTGTAGGTAGTAAAATTTCTCGCATTTTCTTTGTTAAAATTAATAAATTAATAAGCACTCTTTATAATATAATCTTTATAAGTTAGAGCAAAAGATCTTTTGTTAGAGCGAAAGTTATTTTTGTAAAATTTATTTGATATTTAAAATATTTAACGTTCTAGTGGAACATTGAAACATAATTTGCCAATCTTGATTGTGCAAGATTTTGTAGGGCAAAGTCTAAACACGAGGGTAATTTTTATGCCAGTAGATAATAGCTCCTGTTATAGGATTTTTTATTAGAGTACCGAAATGTCCAATCGATTGATCTTATAAAAATATAAGAGAAAGTAATAGAGAAGTTGTCGCTACAACGAGTTCTTACACAGACATAATGATTAACCCATTCGAGTCCCTAAGTGTAGTTGCTGTAAAATTTATGTTACGGCGTTCTATGTTAATTTTAACCCATACTTTCTTGTAGTATGCTTTACGGCATCAGCCGTGTAAGTAAATAAAAGCACTTTTAAACCGTCGCACTTTCTTATTATTTTGTATAACTTATCCGTTCGCACTTAAGATAAGTATGTTGTTGGAGTTTCCACATCTTCTAACAAATCCTAGCTTATAGGTGTTCTTTAGATTTGACGTGGTGACTCTACCCTGTTTATTTTATATCAGTTTAGCAGTTAGAGAAGCCTCCACTGCGAGTCTTTATTCGCAACCCACGATGAAGCCTGTCCTGACCGCCAATATGCTTTGGATTGTTCTTTTTTTTGGAAAAAAAAAATCATCGCAACTAAATTTATTGAACGGTGGCAAAGAAGATGTGGAGAAGTGAAGACATATCTGGCAAAAGGTAAGGAAAGACAGTTTGGAAATTGGTGGTCATTAGTAAGCAGCTGGTGGCTCAGAAGTCAACGATATGTATATTACAATAGACTTAGTTGCTTATAGGTGTAAGTTTTATATTTAAGTACAAAGAAATACATAAAGACGATAACCAATTTAATCAAGGATAGTATGGAACAATAGTCATCGTTTGTAAATTTTTACATTGAAAATAAAAGGAACTTCTCATGTAATCTAAATATACCTTTTTGTATTTTATAATGTACAATGATTACTTCATACTTAATATTCATCTCCCTTCCAACAAAAATGCATTCCTATTGCCAGCGGCCACATCAAAACTGTCAGAGAAATCAAGCAGTCCAAATCTAGATTTTCATTTTCGTTTCCTGGTGGATCATTGATAATATTATTATCTGTACACACATTGCGCAGAACCACACAAGCGTTTGATGTTGCTGTGGTAAGAGTGTAATGCAGGAGTCTCTTCCAGTAGACACCTAAAATGCAACTATAGCATGCCATTATCTATTTGCAATCTGTGGCGGCTGTTAGTACTGAAGAGCTGCAGAACTACCAACCAGCCATCCCCAACAAACTAAAACCAACGGCAACACATGCAGGAATAGGAGAGAAATTGATAATTACGAATCAGCCACTAAGGATATTACGAATTCCAACTTGTACTTTCAAAACATTGGGTCAACAACACAGTAAACATGCAACTCGAAACGATATGAAAAATCCATGAAATCGCTGCCTAACTATGTTGTTCTGAAGATTTAATTTTCGCCTTTAGGCGGTCGTCAGGGCATTTCACGCAAATACGGGTGTAGTAACAAATGACAGTTACTAATGCATCTTAGAACTACATAATATCACTGTCACTTATCAATTGCTAGCCAATTCATCCAAGTTTGTCTGGTTCGTTGTCTACAAAGCGTCATGCGTCTCATTTTTGGTTACATTTAGAAATTTTATATCCGCTGTATTAATATAATAGTAGCTCATCACTATTCATCCATAATAGACTAGAAACTGAAAAACATTTACATTTAAAATTTTAGTAGATTTTGATTGTCAACACATTAAGTTTGCATTAGTTATAATTAAATATTTTATCTATACGCTTTTAGGTACCCTGTTCCCTGAGGGTGTTTGTTACATTAACTATTTCTAAAATATATATTATTTTTAATTTAAGTGAAAAAAGGTTTTCCCACCTCACCTTTCAGGAACCGTTAAAGAGCAGGGTGTTTCTAAACCAGAGCTAAACAGTGAAATTCCGGATAAAGTCGTATTAAAACTTACAAGAGTCAGTTTAATACATATATTTATCAAAAAAACAATTTGATTCGTGAGTGCAATCGAAAAAATGCCTTTTTGCTTGTTGTTTTAGGAATATCGTTGTGAAAAACAAGTGTCGCAAACGGATGTACAGGATTTTGTTTCATTTAATTGAAAAGATTAAACAAAAACATGTAAACTTATGTCGGATGTGTGTAACTCAATGCGATTAGCTCTTCTTGGCAAAATACATACACAAGCTCAACTTAATTCCGCAAGTTATGTATCCCCCAATCTTTATATGTATTATGAAATAGAATCTAATAGGAAATTATTAGAAATCATTAAAAAATTATTAAGTCAAGTACAACAATGTAATTCAAGGATAAATATAAAAAGTTTATTAACAGTTCATGAGAACAGATGCAATACAATGTATTCCAGACTATAGTGATGCTGCAGGTGGCAGGTCGCAGACGGTTAGGATACGGCGATTACCTAGAAAGTAAGATTGTTACAATGTATTGTCAATAGTATTAAGAAATAAGCAGACATGAGTTCTGCAAGTTCCCACAGAAATGTGAGGGGCAGGGACAACATAAATACCCCGGGAGCCCCAAGACCAGACAGTCAGTCAAAGTATTTCAGCTTTAACATTGCGGTTTGTTTAGGCTACTCACTCTAATAATAGTTCAATTAGTAATTATTTTTCGACTTAGAATATTAAATCAAGATTGTCAAAATTCCATATTTTATATATGTTTGAATAATAAATAAATTGTTACAAGTTTTGGAAGTAGTTTTTAAAAAAACCCCTACCAAGGCCCAAAACGTAACTCGCGTACCGAATAAATATTTAGAAGTATAACGAAAGAGCAACTAGTAATAGATATATTTTATTTAAAATTATTAACTGCATCAGTTTTGGTCGAGCATTTGAACTAGTACTTCATTGATATGATGAATCCGAATCATCTGAAAACACTGGTGTTGAGAACTGGTTTATTTTTCTTCGGGACTTGATAGTACCCTCGAAGGATCATTTGAAAAATGCAGGCGCCTTCAAGGGCATTTCTATAATAATGTAAAATATTTTATCGAATAGCATTTTTGAAGTTTGTCACTTTGAAATTGTCCAAAAATTCAAGAAACCCCGTTTTTAGTAGCAATTACAGATGAAGCGACAGATGTGCCAGGAAAGTTTCAAACAGTAACAGTTTTTCGTTATATTGTAACAATTTTTTTTACGCCTTTAGAAACATATATCGTTTAGTTATTTTATACGCTGCAACGTCTACTCAGACAAAGAATTAATTTCGCGATATTAATGAGTATTCTGAGATGCATTATATTGCCCAATCACCAGTTGTATAATATTTAAAATTGATATTATAGGCACACTCTTTAAACGATGGTTGTTTGAGTAGTACTTCCGAGGACAAACGACTTTAGTTCGTCGATTTAAATTTGTCAAACTAGTAGCATTCACTGTCGGTTTTTAGTTGCGATAACACGCAGAAATGGGTTTTAGAAGGGTCCGGGCCAACGATTTGAGAATAGCAAAAATAAAATGTGGCAGTGTTTGAAAGTGCTAAAAGCACTTCAGTTTTTGTTTTTGCTAACGGTAAGCAATTAAACGTAATTATAAAATAAACTAAATAATTTATTGTAGCGCTCATGCCCTAATTATAAAATATATTTCAAGATCTAATTTATGATGTACCTCACAATATAGTTTATAATATAACTCACAATCTTATCTTAGTTAAATTGGCAAAGAAACTTCTAGAAGTCAATTTAATAGCCCACTCTATAGTTTTGTCGAATAATTCAATTTTATGGATAAATTTACCCCATTCAGTTTTATCAAATGATGAAAAGGTAGTTTAGTTTAATTGCTCCCTTCAATAGCTTTGTTAAATTTTACTTCGTCAAGAAATCATGGTTAGAACCCCAACTGTAAATTTGGAAGGTTTTACGGTGCTTTAGTAGGAATAAATTTCATATAAAGATATTTACACTTTTGTGGTATGCTGCAATGAAAAGTCCGGTGACGTAAGTTGTTTGTTCACGAAGTGAAAACTGGAACACGTGGTAACATCAATCTTTTGTTTGTAACGTCGTTTCCATGTACTAATTTTGAGCAAGGTAAGCGATTATTTTAAGGATTTTGACCTGTCAACAATTGTTTCCAAACCTGTCTATGAAGCTAATGCTTGAATTTAATATCGTAACCTTGAATTAAAAAAATGTATTACGTATAATTGAGAGAACTTTTACTGTTTGAACATCATAATAATATTTAAATTATTGTTGTGTTAAAAGTTGCTAAGTTTTATCTTTACAATTGCTAATTTCATTAAGTAAATTTAAAATAGGGCATGTTTATTCGAGTCAAGTAATACAAGTAAATTAATCGTGAAAATTATTCTTACTTTACACTGATTTTATAATGAAAATCTGTAAACCAAAATTAACAGATTTGTACATTTTGGGTAGAAATTCTAGAGGTTATGTTTGAATCACTAATCACATTACTAAATATTTCTATTTTTATGTGTAGGAGTTAGGCCGTGTCATTATATTGCATCTTTGTATATGAATTTTAGAACAGAACAAAAAAAGATCATTTCAATTAAAGAGCAATCATTTGAGTTAGTAGAAAAACTGTTTTATTTTGGACGTGCGTTCAAATTTAAACAAAATAAACTGAAAGAGTATAGATCTTCTTATTTAAAGAGTAAGGTTATTGGTAGCGACTCAGTTATGAAGTACTAAAATGGCGGTCCTAAGAAGTGTGATACTTAAATTTCCTTTTAATATTTCTGTTTAAATCTCAGAAGTTAATAGTAACCTATTTTCTCTTTATGGTATAAGGTAGCACAAGAGCATCTCTTGCGTCCTTCGTTCTAATAATATTATTATCTATCAGATCCTGCGTTCACACAATAAAAGCGACATTTCATCCTAAGGACTTCCAAGTTCTCCTTTAGGGTAACTCCTAGCTTTACTAATCTAAGGTCTTGGTGGCGTCTCTCTGCACCACCTTATTATTGTAGTGATGAGTCTGTTCCAAAATTGTTGTTATTAGACCCACGGCCATACCTCATAAGCTCTACCCGAGAAATAGACCCCAAGCTTAGCTGGAAGACTGTGAATTTCTCTTCATAATAAGGGAATCGGAATCCTAGAATCCAGGAAATTTTGTTATAATATTACAAATATGGGGATCCTGCTGAACGGTTTTTGAACTTTGTACTTCCAATTATGTTGTGCCACATGTGGAAGTTCTACACAATTAACTACAAAATACAAAAAAGAAACATGAATCCTACTGAAAAAGTTTAAGCGTGTTTGAACTCGGTATTAACAATAGAAACAATAGAAACTGTCATTGAAGAAGCATTAAAATTGGATACCGCTTCTGCGATAGCGATTTAACAACTGTCAATCAAATCACCGTACCGTTTCCATAGAAGTATGCGACGTTATTGCAAATAGCACAACAGTACTTTTTTATTGCTAACCATTTAGTAGCCGCTTCACTTTAATTTCGGAAAAATTTGTATAATATCATAACAGAGTTTCACTAGCCAATGTACTGCAATACGTGGTGCAGTGCCTTTTCTTAAATTCGTAATTACAAATAATTTGGACGAAACTATACTAAGAGGTTTTTACAAGTTCTTGTGACCATGCCAATGACAACTGTTGAAGCAGAACGTAGTTTTTCTACTACAAACCGTATAAAAACTGTATTAAAGACTTGATACGTGAAGATGTGTTAATGGCCCCTTCGATGCTGCCAATTGAAAAGAACTCATAACTTCAATTCCCGAATTTAACGAAAGAGTCAGTAACTAATTTTCTACTAAGAAAGATACACGCTTTCAAGTACTAATCGAGAAAAAGACAGTAACATATTTTTACGTTAGCGATGCCCCACTACCAAATATCATGGGCACGAGCCGTACTGCCTTTATTCAATGATTCTGTAGCTTTTTGTGCTTGATTAAAATGTACTTCTGGTGTATTTTACTACAACCCTGTTCTTGGCGTCAGTCGTCATTAACCTTTATAACACCAATTTTTACGACTCGTAATTGCATCGGGATCATCAAGTATCACACTACCAGTTACTTGTGAAACATAGTCATCATGCAAAATTTATATTCTAATTTTAGTTTAACAACTTACAGTAGTGTGGATGGTCTAAAAGTAACATCTGGTCTATATAGTTATAGTGAAAAAACTATTCTACTAAAATGCGACATTTGCATGCCAAACAAGTAACTGCTTGATGATTACTACATAGAAAACAACTGCAACAGCTACATCTACTTGAGTGCTTTATATTTAAAGTCCTAGGACACCCTCGACATTTTCTACGTTTGTGGTATTTGTACCTGTCTCTGTGATGTTGATGGTTCTGACCTTACGAGACGTAGGTTATTCTTTCTCTACAACCCTAGCAGTTAGTTGCTTTCCTAGTAGTTTAGGAATTGCCATTTCCAAGTAACATGTGCACTGAGAGTACCAATATCAACCATATTGTACAAAATCGTGATAGATCATCTTCGCGTTGGCTTTTTTGCAAGGTATGTTTGAACAAGCTTATCCGTAGTATTTACACCTGACTTTCTATTGTTGTAGTCAATTACTATTTATGGCTTCATTCGATCTTCTTCCGAAATCCTGCCAGTTTCGTGTGTAGTAGAGAGCAGCGCTACAACTTTGCTCTTTTTGGGGCAGTAGAACACTCATACAGCATCCGTCCTCATAGAAAAATCAACTTGAATATATTTGCCTCTTTTGTGTAGTAACTGATTCCTTAGGCAGCTGCAGACTATTTTTCCGAATTGTATCAAGCAATGTTAGATGTTTCTGCTTCAATTTTCGTACTAGTTCCAAATCAGTAATTAAATTATAGGTAGTTGCATTCCTTCCAGGTTTTTCCAGTCCTATCATATCTAAAACCACTCGTTTGCTTTCATTGCTTTCACACTTCAATCATACGAGTCTACTGTATACCTAACAGTTGTAAACGTAGACTTCTTGACTATCACGGGCCATCCAAATATTTATGCCATATTTCCCAGATTTTGATTACACATTGTTTGAAAGGGCACATTTCTCGGAAAAGCAGCAGTTGTTGGTAAAATACTATATTTTTGTAAGGTTTTATAAGGTTCACTTTGCTACTTATTCTTGCATTTCTTAAATTAAAATTTTCATATTTGTAGTTTGTACATTTTTATTGCATTACGCTTTGACTACTCCGACCTTGGTTGAATATTGTCCTTTATTACCATTCTAAAATTTAGAATCGCTTGCTTTTCATACTTTTCAAATTTAGGTATTCTTCAAGAATCATTTGTATCATTTTGTATTATTCTAGTTATACCATTGTCAGTTAGGCAAACCACTTCACTTTCATCCAAATGGTTAAATTTGAAGCTTGTTGTCGTCGTATGCTTGATAGTAAAATTTATTCTAGAAACTTTCTATTTTTACACGTGGTATGGAGATTTATTATTTAAACATCGTTCTTGAACTGAATGTTTGTTGCTCTTTTTAGTAGCAACGCCTTGCGTTGTGTGTGTGTGTGTGTGTGTTCTAAATTGGACGAGCAGTCGCATATCCGATACGAAAAAGGTTTCCCTTTTTTTTGCGCACTGATAAAGAATCCTTAACTTGAGGTACTCTAAATAGCACTTTTTCAGCTTATTTGAGGGTGCGCTTTAAGTTTCCGTTTTGTTTGGACCTACTTATACGTTTTGGGTTGGATATTTTCCTATTTTTGGCTGTGTTTTGGAGGTACAGAAATTGTTGGATCATCTTTATGCCGTTTGTGTCTGCCAGTTGCTCTTGATTTTGTGATGATTGATGTATTATAACTAGTAACTAGATTCATGCCATCCGACGGTAAAGCCATCAGGTAAGAAGAATTTTTTTTAAGTGTCGTTACGGTTTTAACACTCACCCGTTTGTACGAAAATGTAAAAAATCAATCTATTTTCCTAAATATTGCAATGTTAGCCAATAAGTTACTATTCGTGGTCGATGGGCAATTTGTCGTGTTTACTTTTCGTTGGTTTTTAATATCTTAATCCCCCACATAAATTAGTGAACACGTATCAACCCATGGTTAGTATGCAGAGTGCTAGGAAATGTACTAACGTAATTATGTGATAAATTTTATGCTCCTAGAGAATTTGGGCTAGTTTTTATACTGACATTTTAGTCTACATTTTTCTTCAGATTTATTCTTGTACTGAAATTGGTTATAGATGTTACGTTTTATATAAGCAAATATAGTTTAAAATTGAACACTCATATGTTCATCCTGTAGGAAGTTTTCGTCTCGCGCATGAGGAGAGTGTAAGGTAAATTAAGCAATTGAATCCAACAACAGGGAAATATTTTTACCTAGTTTCCAATTACAATGCCATGAACTGCAAAACCAGTTATGTATGTAATAGTTAATAGTTGTCAACATTCTATAGTTATGTAATTTGCCTACTTTAATATATATATATATATATATATATATATATATATATATATATATATATATATATATATATGTATATATATTGACGTGATAAGGGTCACGAGAGGATATTGAAACCCAAATTCTACAAATAAATTCCACCAAAATATATAATTCTAAAAAATCGGCAATTTCCGCAAATTTATGGTTACGCCGTGTATAATACAAGCGTACTTTTATTCATTGATGTACAAGCGAAAAATGCAATTGGCGTGTATAAATAATCACCCTGTATGGCATAAGTGAATTGTAAATAAATAGCAAATAACGTAAGCTTTTTTTGTAAAAAATAATTAGTTTTAAGGTATCTTAAAAACGTATTCAATGCGAACGCAAATCTATCATTTTAAGAAAAATACAAAGCCATTTATTTTCACTTATTAATTATAAATACATTTTTGATAAAAATGATTTTCATTTATTGTAAATAACATTGCATAGTGCTAGCTTTATGCAGTTTGCTTAGGAAACTACAATTTTGTTAAATAAAAACCCAATTTTAATATTAATTTTTTGTACTGAAACACGAAACACGAAATTTTCTATAAAATGCAAGCCCTTTTGCATTAAAAAGCAATTAGAGTTTAGATTAATTACCCTGTGGATTACATAAATTTATTTTAAATAGTGAATTTTCTGGAATAGACGAGATTAAGAAAGAAGTTTCGAGAGGTATTGAGAAAAATACGTCAATTGGCATGAACCCATTAATAAATAAACGTTTATTCCAAGAAGTGGTTTGAATATTGAAAAAACCCCATAGAAGTTATAAAATAACTGATAAAAATTTATTATCCTTCGCATTAGTATGTGACACCACAATAATCATATATCTGTTAGAGTAGGACGAAGCAGCGCGCGTCACTAATAAGTAGAAGGGATTACGAGGTAATAACCGCTGCGATTTTAGACGCTAATGAGTTTTTCTGGGAACCTTGCAGCATGATGCTCCATACTATTCTACTACATTCTGGAAATAGATAATTTGCATCAAAATTCTGATGTGGTATTTGGACTGATCAGACGATAGAGCAAAACTGGTGGCTTGACGTCAGGTAGTGGTATAACTGATGGAGTGCTCACTCGATGGACCCTTGGGATGATCCACCTGCAAAACATTTATTCCCAAATTGAAACCTTTTGCAATATATTATTAGTATCCTCTGAACATGTTGACACGAGGCCTTCCCGAATAACCCGAGATAATAAAGATACAACAAAGCTTTCTCAGTGGCTTTCTGAACATAATCCATTTCCTATAATTGATGTGATAATGTCAATAGATTCAGCAATTGTAGGAGGTAGTAAAGTAAATTACCATTTGTCTGAATAGATTGAGAAGGAGTTGATCTCTAAAATGAGGAGCAAGGACTTTGAAAATGTCAAATTCAAACGAAAGGACAAGGTATTTACGGTGGCTTCTATTAACAATACCATAAAGTTTGGGAACATTAACATTGAATTCGGATCCCCTCATGCCTTTCCACAGGTTGTGCATAGTAAAGCAGTCAGATGATGATTTAAAAGCGTTTTTCACATTCGAACTTTCACCATTTCCTATCTCTTTATTCACAGAAGAAGGTATGCGTGAGGGGACAAAATCTTTGTTATACACATCATTCACGCCCATTACAGAGGATGAAATGCCTGTGGGGCTCCAGTATGTCGTGGTTGGTGGTGGCCATTTAGTACACAAAGTTGTGTGGCGACGACAGACCTCTTTTGGAGATTATGCTAACAGTTATGTTCAATACTTGCACAATCATTACGGTTAAGATATAGCGGTCATTTTTGATGGTTACCCTTATGCTGACCAAAAGAACACCAATAATTGTGAACGACTTTGAAGAACAGTTCATTCTTCTCCTGAAGTAATGTTTCATCAAGAAACAGTGTGTTAAATTACACCAGAAAAATTCTTTGCAAATAAAAGCAATAAGAAACGATTTATTGATTCACTCAAGAATACCTTACAAAAAGCCAACATCTACGTACACTATATTTGATTTTTCAATGCTTCACCTGAAAGTCTACATACATTACATGTGATTTTCCAATGCTCCACCCGAAGGTACTACATTGGCCAGGAAGCGAGTTTTTTTTTTACCTGAAAAATTTTGAATTTTGCCGAATCCTTGCTGTTCCAAACAAGGTAGGGATCTTTAACGTGCGTGACAACACTCACACACGGGACCTCCATTTTACCTCTCATCCGAACGAGGGTGTATTTTTGCGAAAAATGCTCGCCTAACATTTTTCAAGCGGACCGTGTCGGGATACGAACCCGGGACCTAGGGCGTAGTAGTCACACACATACCACTACGCCACGGAGCCGTCTACATACAGCAGGCAGCTGAAGATACCGACCTTATGATTGTGAACACTGCCATTTCTGTTGCTGCTATGTATGACTCTGTGCGTGTGGTTGGTGAGGAGATTGATCTTCTCGTCCTCACTGCATTGGCGCCAACACACAGTAACCTTTTTTCCGAAAGTGTGAAAGAGGAAATACGCCAGATAACTATTACTCAACTACATCATTCAATCATAAAATCACTGATGTACTTTTATCAACGAACTTCGTTCGTTTATGAAATCGATTTGTCGTCCGTCTGTCTGTCCGTCCGAGGCCTTTCTAATGGTCGGACATCAATGTGTGATACATCAATCGATTCAGCTCGGTGTCCTGAGCTTAAGTTTTGATGTCAGTTGAAATCGGGCCACGGGGACGCCGTGCCCCGCGATATTCCGTCGGGAAAATTAAAATTTCAAATAGGTCCAAAATTAATGTGCGATACATATTTGGACTCCCCTAACATAGCTGAGTCAAAATATGGTACCCCCACAAAATCTGACCACGAATACCCGACCCCCTCGGGGAATTAATTTTATCAAAAATTTCAAATAGGTCCAAAATTAATGTGCGATACATATTTAGAATCTTCTGAAAAACTGAATCGAATTATGATGCCCCTTATTTACACACACACACACACACAACACACATACATACATACATACATACACACACACATATATAGCTTTTAAAATATTTATTCAATAAAATAAAATATATTAAAATGTCTCTTTTGTTGTTTATAAATTTTTGTATTTTATCTGAATACTTATAATTATTACAACATAATAATTTTAATTTCTTTAAATTGTTTTAAAGTAAGTCTACATTTGGAAGTTCGTTGCGACAATGCCTTGCATTTTCAACTTGTTTATTTTTGCTATTAGTGGATGCGACACTATAACGGCGCTGTTTGGCTAGGGTAGAAACAAATTTATCACTTTATTTTTGAAACATCTAGAGCTTTTGAATAAAGTTTCATCATTCGTTAATCCTCAATCAATAACAAATTAAGTTGCACAAGTAGGGGAAATTGTTCTTGTTACTTTGTATGGGGGTGATGCAGCTACTCAAAAACCGGATGAACTACGGTACCACACATTTGTTGAAGCTGTAACCAAACTAAATTTATCCTCGCTAGATTGCCACCAACTGCAGATGCTGATTTACTAGTTGCCAAGCGATGTTACCACCAGATGTAAACATGGCTGGGAAATGAAAAAGACACTTTAAAATGGGGCTGGATGCACACTCAATTAGCTCTCTTCCCTAAGAAAACAAAGAAAGATCCAGCACCAGAATCCCTCCTTCAATGCATTTCATGTACTTGCAAAAAAGGCACAAAATAAATAAATTCTTTATTACTACTGTTTATGTTGCTATTGAATGTTTTGTTCTTTTTAGGGTGCCCGACTACATGTGGATGTAGGAAAACTGGATTGCACTGTTCTTTACTGTGTAAACATTGCAATGGACAGTCTTGCGGAAATGCAATGTCAGTCATATTGGACGACGAGCTTGAAGAGGAAGATGCTCAAGAAGCAATTTAAACTTTATTGTTTTTGATAAACACTATTCACCTACTACGCCTTTTCTATAAAACTTATCAAAACTATTTAAAACAATGTAGCCTTTTGTACATCCAAATTTATGAATATTCAAATGGTCGTCAAAAAATGTGTTTTTCCCGTTAAATACTTCAAATGGCGGCCATTTTAATATGGTAGTAGATAGAGGGGTCTGGTTTTCACAATAAATAACCTTTTTCCCATATTTATCCAACGATATGTCGCATGAAGTGAGTTTACGATTACGACATTTTATCTTAAACACAGGATGGCGTTTTCCAAAATGGTGCATGCCCAAACCTCAAAAAAAAAATTTTTTTGTCATTTTTTGACTGGACTATTTATATAACAAACTATCACTATTTACTTGATTTATCAAGTAGAAACCGACTAGAAATCTATACTTTCACATTTTTGAGAAAAATTCTCAAAACTTAAATTGCTGTATCTCGGGAAGTATTTCAGGCCGAAACATTTTTATGGTCTCAAATTGTAGATAATTTACTCTAGTTTAAAAAAGCTTTATATATATTTTTTGTACTAAGATTATATTTGGTGATACTTTTAAAAAACCGGGACAAGTCCAAAAATTTGACAGTTTTTTAAGATGGCGGCGCCCGCAGAGGCGGTGGAATTAGAAAACCTGAATTTTTCAACAGGGTACCAACCCATACCACATAGCAAAACATTGAAACTACCCTAATTAATGCAACCATTCGGGCATTTTTGTGAGAATTAATCAGCCCCGACCAGAAAAGTGACAGGAATAATATTAACAATTTGTATGAACATTTTATGAAGCTGTAAGTTTGTGCTTATTTGAATTGCATATCTTCGAATTAACTTGTACTGTCAAAAGCGCTTTTATATTATCTATCTTTCTACTAGTTTTGAAAATAGCAAGTCGTTCCATAAAACCAGGAAAGCGTTTTTCTCTCTATATATGCAATTTCAGCCCCGGCTACTTAGAAAAATTCGTTTACATTACCAAAAGCGCTTTTATATTACTAGCTATTTCTCGCATTAATTTTCTAAGTAACAAGCCGCTGTATAAATTTTCTGCAACACTATGCTACAAATGGGTACGGCACTGTACGATCGGGAAATTCTGTAATATAGGGAACTCAATTACGATTGCTAACTTCATTCCGGTTGCTATCTAATGCCTTACTGGTAGCTTCCATACATATTAGAGTGCACTTTGGGACTAACAAAATACTCGAGCCATGTTTCTACAAATGTAAGCATCTTTGTAAAGATATTAATAACTTATTGTGTCTTATTACAGTCAGAGTTTGTCTAAGGATAATACGTAGATGAAGAACAGCTTAAATATCAACATAAGGCTTTGTTTTGCAGTTTGTTTGCTTTTTGCTGAACGACGTAGCCATTATTTTCGTTCAACTGTTAGGTGAAAAGCTTAGGTATACATAACCAAATCAATTTGAGTTTTTTTTAATACCAACCAGATTTCTCTAATACCGAAGCAAAAGCTTAACAAAACACTTCATTTAGAAAATTTATTCCAATTCTGAAAAGTAAATAAAATTCCTCAATATTTTTCACCTTAACAGCTTTGTTTGTAACAGCGAGCTACATTTCCATTTATTTCACACACAGATTGAAAGCGTAATGGAATGAATGGCCTTAAGCATCGCGGAAAATTCATTAACTTTTATTAGGGTCATATATGTTACAAAAATTTATAGCAACGTGGCGCTGTTTTATTGAAGGCAGTGATTTCACATTTGATGTACGTTCGACAATGGTAGACGTTCAATAATGATAGAGACAATGCAGATAGACCTAGTTCTTACTTTTGAAATAGAAGTAGAGGATGGTATTATAATGGCAATTGAAGTTTCAGACATTGTTTAACC
This sequence comes from Platerodrilus igneus, assembly GCA_036346225.1. Classification (NCBI taxonomy): domain Eukaryota; kingdom Metazoa; phylum Arthropoda; class Insecta; order Coleoptera; family Lycidae; genus Platerodrilus; species Platerodrilus igneus. The sequence goes on along the minus strand of JARFIW010000488.1, from coordinate 2,672,705 downwards.
TCATTTCTGAAAGTTTTTGAATACCCAAGTCAGGTGTGAGAATTAAAGGAGCTGGAAAAATTTGTTTTTGAAATTAAAGAGATCCGACGAAGAGTTTTGTGTAATAGCTTTTTACATTAGAACTTGTAAATATGTTCTCACAGTAGGTAGGTAGTACATAAACCAGGTTGTATTCTACAATCCGGACTATAGCTTAATAAGGGCTATATTGTGTACCATACCACCCATTACCAAATGATCATTAGTTTCGTTTTCGGATCAATAACGGGAACCGCGTTGAAAGTAATTATGAATCTATATTAGTCGATATGCCTTGTCCTTCTCATTTAACAACATTATCCAACGTCATACTTGGATTCAGGGTTGATATTGTAATTAAAACTCTATTTGCAATAACAACAGTTCTTTATTTTCAAATTGATTAGACAAACTTCTCCAACAACCCGTAGTTACAATGGAATTAGCTAGAGGTTCTCATAACAGTTTATCTGCAGTTAATCGCTAATAGTACAATTGCTAGCTTCTTAAACAACGATGTAATTATCTTAATTACTAATCTTTGAAGCACTATAATTAACTATTCAAACACTAATTATTGGTTTATATTACCATTTCAATAATTTATATTAGCAGTAATTTATATTACATCTTCCAAAGCTTTAAACTAGAACACATTGTAATCAAATCTTTAATCAGAACTGCACCTCAATATCAATGACGGTAATTTATATATATTTTTAAAATCTCTAGACTATTCTAAAACGTACCAGAAGTTACGCAAACAACATCTCGAATGTACGTATTGTGATCCACATAACTCTTCAAAACTTTAATACCTGTCAATCAAAACCATCTAAAAGATGAGGTCCCGCCAGAATCTGTCAATCATCTTTTGTGTACAAACGCCTGACTTACCTGCAAATGTAATTATTCTGGTGAGTAGCATACCGATAGGTGCTATAGTATTAACATGGAACTATAAAAAATAATTGTAGGAAATGAAAAAAGCTAAATTAGTCTTTATTGGCAGAATGCTATGTAAAAAACTATAAACTTATTACCAGTTTCTATGTTTACATTTTTTTCAAATTAATATTAACTTCGCTTACAAGGCAATCAATGGCACTTAATTTTGAGCTTTTTATATTTATTTTTTTTATTAATTTTGAGGTTTTTTACAAAATCAAGTTCATAACGTTTTGGACAAATTAATAAAACTTGAATTGTCCATCAGGTCTACATTGTGTCCTTCCTTAACAACGGGTTAGATATTTGAAATAACTGAGACCTTTATTTTTTGAATTGTTCTTATGTTTATCGGCTGCTGTATTTATTTGAACATTTTTTGAATCTTTGAAGTACAATAGCTGAAGTGTAATTACTGAATTGACGAAAGTTAGAAATGTGGCAGACTTTTTACGTTGGAATGTAGAAAACCTTTTAAATCTTGAGGTTTTGCCGAAGAGCGCTATCAAAATGTTAATAGGAGGCATTTCCTTCTCAAATCAGTTTACGTACGGGGGAGATAGAAAGAATAGCTAAAGTAAATGGAAAATTTTCGGAAGAGAAAATAGCTAGTCCCGGTTTAATTCCGCGGATGCATGAGGGAGCTTGCACAACTACATACAAATTAAACCGTTCCTTTAAATATTTCATTTTCTTGGTGAACTTGAAATTTTCTAACCTATCGTTTACAATTTTTTGTTTTGGTAACATTAAAAACTTAATTAATAATGTAAAGTTTTGGTAAAAAACTGTTGAATCATAAATATTAAGTTTGAAAAATGGATATCGGCCATACAGGTATATAACACGCAATCAAAACTGAGGTGAACGTTTTTAAATAAAATGGGCAGCTCTCTATTATTCCATTAGAAGCATGCAACCCCACATGAGGGTTGACCAAATTTCCATGAACCCGTGTAAAGAAACTAACATACCTCCAGGAGCATGAAAGACAAATAATGACCCTCGGCGTTAATTAACTCAGATGCAGCATACGAACATAATTGGTTGTGTACAAATAGCTTCAAATATGTAGCAATCGCTCGTCTGTTTAAATTTTGGATTAACTATTATCATCCCTATTTCAATGTAAATGTAAATCTAAAATAAGGAAAACACACTTGCTGCCACATCAAACAAGAACTACTTGAAGCCATCAACTAACAAGCTCTTGGCAGTTTATTAATTTCACATTACATCAATTATTAGAAAATTATTGAACTACACACATATAATTTTAAAACCGTATTATTTCCTTAACTTTGGGTCCGTTTTTAGAAGAACTTCCGATCTTGGAAGCGAAATCTAATTATCTTTAATCTCAATAACTAACAAAAATTTGTAAAATCTTAAGGTAGTCATTGTTGTGCGCGCGAGAAATATTAAAATTCGTATTTCAATTACGTTTAAGTCGCGATCGTGTATTTACTACTGGCTTATTGGGGGATGATAAAGGTGATAAGATATGTTAATTATAGGGAAGGACCAATTGCTTTTTGTAGCAATACTGATGGCGGTGGAGCGGTTATGTAATAACTAAAAACAACTACACCAAACTACTTAAAAAAGGGTATAAATACCTTTTATCCTGTGCCGCTGTGGGCAATAAAAGTTCATACACAAAAGCTTTCGCGAACAACCAAGCACGCTCCCTTTGGGTGTCGGTGTCGCTTTCAAAAGCTCTCACACAACCGTCTTCTGCAAGGGTTCGAATGCGACTCACTTTACGCACTTTCACTGCCGGCATAAATGTTTCACTAAACTGCAGGACACCCGCACAAATAGTATTCGTTGTCACCAACTCCAATAAATGTTCGATGATGACGCAACATACCGCCCACCAAATTCATAGAATTTTGAAAAGGAGGGAAGTAGGTTGGGTGAAGGAAATCACATGGGATTTGACCTTGCTAGGAAAACAGGTAACGAAAGATAGGCTGGTACACTACAGCGAGCGATATTACCAACTATGCAAAACAAAAATATATATGTAAATAAGCAAATATGTAAAAATAATATACTACTATACATGTAAGAAATGTGTATATACATCTAAACATAAAAATAAAATTAAAATACCGGTAGCGGTGCTAGTTTGACCAAATGTCGTTTTAATGTGCCATCTGCAGTTTTGATCTGGGTAATACGTGCCGCCGGTAGGTCTCCCATAGGAGGAGTTACCGGGACCGGTTTGGTACGAAAACATCTATGACATGATGATAAATAACTTCGGATTGAATTTTTAATGGAAAGAATCCAGAAATTCTGTTGGATAAGATACGCTGTGGTATTAACACCGGGATGGCAATACCTTTCATGAGTTGACCGAATGATAAGTTCGGTTAATCGATGCCGCTGAGGCAATAACGCAGGAAACTTTTCGAAATAGGAAAGCGAAGAATGTGTCAAGCGCCCACCTACTCTTAAGATATTTTGTGGATCAACAAATGGAGAGAGTTTTCGCAAGCTTTTAGGTAATTTACGGTTTGCCTTGATCGAAGCTATTTCCTTTGAAAATGTAACATTTTGTACATGCCGAACGATAATCATGAGAGCATTGTGTAATTCAATGTCTGTTAAGGGACCCGTATGACGTTGAGCCATGGGTTTAGAAAATCGATAAATGTAAGCCACGATGCCTTGGATTTTATATAACGATGAGAAGCGACTTAGTAAAATGTCAATGACGTTTGGATCTGTTTGAGCGACAAATGTTAGGATCTTCTTTTCCGTAGTTACCTCAGCAATTGAGGTTGACAATGTTGGTTGAGGCGGCCACGTGTCACTAGGGTAGTGAAGCCATTCAGGCCCCGCCCACCATAGCGAACATGAAATAACCGCGCTTGGCATTAATCCCGAGATGCAGGATCAGCCGGATTATGCGAAGATTTAATATAAAACCATCGGCTAGGTGCAATGATTTCTTGAATGTGGCTAACACGGTTTGCCACAAAAGTTTTCCAACGAAAAGGTGGAGAACGTATCCAAGTGAGAGCGACCGTAGAATCACTCCACGCTGAAACATCGGAGATGTCAATCAAGCCTTGATAAGAACGAATGGTAAAAGAAAGTAAATCGGTTAATAAAACGGCGGCACATAATTCCAAACGTGGAATTGAAATGCGCTTAATTGGAGCTACTTTTGTTTTAGCGGTTACAAATTGTACAGTTATTTCTCCAGTAGTTTGATTTATGAACTGAAATACACTACCGCTGCATACCCTACCTCGCTAGCATCGCAAAACCCATGCAAATGACAAGTAAAAGGATCCGAAGGGGGTAAACAACGTGGTAACTTTAATGACGATAATAACGGCAACTCTTCTTGGTATTGCTGCCATTGAGACGAAATGTCTGCTGGTGGGATGTCATCCCAATTTAAACCTAACATCCACAGATGTTGGATTAGGCGTTTTGCAAAAGTGTTAGTGGGGCTAAAACCCTAATGGATCATATATTCTGGCAACTTGTGAAAGTATGTTGCGCTTTGTACATATTGGGTTTAATGGTTTAACCCGAAATGAGAAAATATCTTCTGTAGGTGACCATTGAAGACCTAATATTTTTATTGATTCGTCAGAATCGAAATCGAGAGAAGTATATTGGCAAAAATTTGACGGAATGCCTTCCAAAATAGAAGCTGAATTAGAACTCCATTTTCGAAGTTCAAAACCAGCCAAATGCAAAAGTCGAATAAGTTGATCTTTAATTTCGCGGGCCGATTGTATAGAATCTCCACCAGCGACGAAATCGTCAATATATAGATTTGACCGTATAGCCTCAGCGGCTAACGGAAACCTTTTGCCTTCGTCAATGGCTAATTGCTGAAGGGTTTTTAATGAAAGATAAGGCGATGACTTAATACCATAGGTCACTGTATTAAGCTGATAAGTCTGAATGGGTTCTTCTGCGGAGAACCGCCACACAATTAATTGAAACTTTCGATGTTTTTCGGTAACCAAAATTTGTCGATACATTTGGCGAACATCACAAGTAAAAACGAAACGATGAGAGCGAAATTTAAGTAAGATTGACGAAATGTCAGTTTGGAGAGTAGGTCCAGCCAATTGAGTGTCATTAAGTGACACGTTGTTTTTAGCCTTTGCAGAGGCGTCAAAAACCACACGAATTTTAGAAGTATGACCTTCCTCTTTAAACACAGGGTGATGGGGTAAAAAATAATTATCGTTCCCAACGGGCGGAGAATCGAGTAATGCCATATGACCCGCATCAAGATAGTCCCGCATGAAATTGTTGTATTGGGCGCGTAGCTCCGGTTGAGCATGCAATTTGCGCTCCAACGAAAATAGTCTTTTTTAGCCATCTCAAAGGAATTATTAAAAACGGGCAAAGTATCGTTGAACGGTAAAGCAACAATAAAACGACCGCTAGGGTCACGAGAAAACGTGTTTTCAAAAATCAAATCTGCCTTTTCTTCTTCTGGAGAAGTATAAGGCTTGGATGGCAACTCTTCTATCTCCCAAAACCGCCTTAGGGTCTGGTCGATAGGATCTTCTACAGAAGTAAAAATGCTTGGACAGTATCAGACTGCAAGCTTTTTGTGGGACCAATAATAGTCCAACCAAAAATTGTATTTATGGCGGCAGGCTGAAGAAATTTGCCATGTATAACACCGCCATTGATGATGAACGGATAAACATCTGCTCCAAGGAGCATGTCAATAGTTCCTGGAGAGTTCCAGGTCGGGTCTGCAAAGTGCAGGCCGCATAAGTGTTCCCAATTAGTAGGAACTTCAACGCTAGGTAATTTGCCAGATATTGACGAAAGCACAAAAGTTGTGACTTTTAGAGATTTTTCAGAGTCTAACATAGAGCGAATGGTGCAGCTGATGGCACCCCTATTGACTGCTGACGTTGTCTGTCCAAGTCCATAAATCGGAACTTGAGAACGTATGCGTGGAAGCCAAAGTTTGCTCACGCAATCGTCTCGAATAAAGCTAGCTTGAGAGCCAGGGTCTAAGAGTACCCTGATCGGTTTGTATCTACCAGAACGATCTTGAACTTCCACAACAGCAGTGGAGAGTAAGACAGTAACCCCAAGATTTGAATTCGTCTGTGAAGACAAAACATTTGCCGGAATAGGAGAGGCTGACTGCGTCCTATTGGCATTTTTATGCATAGGTGTAGCGATCGGTTCAGCTGAACGGCTAGAAGCAGGTTGCGGTTCAAAATGTAGCAAGGTATGATGCGGCTTGGCGCAAGTTCGACAAGAGTTATAAAATTTGTATTGCATGGACGCATGGTCTGTTCGTAAGCAATTTAAACAAAGGCGTAAGCGTTTGACAATGTCGAAACGTTCCGTCGGAGTTTTCTTTAGAAACGATTGACATCTGTAAATTAAGTGATTGCCTTTGCAAGAAGGACAATGGTGCGAAAATGAATTATTTGAGTCACTGGAGCTACTTGGTGTATCCAGTGAAACTACGTTAGAAGAAACTCTTGGTTTAAATTGAAACGCTGAGGATTTCTTAGGCACTGATGTGTGAGCTTAATGGACAGTCGTCGAATAAGAAACAGGTGCGGTTGAAGAAAAGGTTTCCAACGCTGCACATTGTTGAGTTAAAAAATATCTCAAATCATCGAAATTGGGTATTTGCTTCGGATCCGATTGGAGTTCGAAGCGTTTTCTAGTGAACGGATCGAGTTTTTCTAAAAGACAATCGACCAGAATAAAGTTCCAATGTTCAGTGGGAAACTTTAAGTTAGTTAGAACAGCAAGGTTCTCTGAAAAACAATCAATAAGTGCCCTAAGTTTCTTAGGGTCTTCTGATTTTAAAGGTGGAAAGTCTTTCATAGCTTTCCAATGCAAAGTTGCCAATAAACGCGGATTGCTAAATCTCTCACGCAAGGCATTATATGAAATGATAAAATTATCTCCCGAAACGGGTACCGATTTAATGATTTTCAAAGACTCCCCGCTACAGCAACTGATAAGGTAATTTAGCTTTTCGATATTGGACAGCGACGCGTTATTATAGACCAGACTGTCAAATAAATCGATGAAAGACGAAAATTCAGTTACCTCATTATTGAAATTTGGGAGCTTTAACGGTAACAATTTTGATCCCGTGCTGCTTGGAGCATTTTCAATGATTTGTGGTGCTTTCATTTCTTGCATCGTTTCGAGATGCAGCAGTATGCAATAATAAGCGGAATCTACTTCCTTCCGTAAAGCGTTGTAATTTAATGATTCTACCTCGTCACAGGACGCCAAGACAGCAACTAAAATTTTATTGAAATTTGCGTAAAGGTCTTTTACTCCCCTTGCTTGAATAAGGAACAACGTTTTTAAACTTGAGTCACTTTGTATAGCGTTACCCAGTTCCCACATTTCTATAATGCGTATTTTAAGCAATTCTAGCTCGGCTACCTGTATTTTCTTCGGAGCCATTCTGAAAAGCCTCCAATAAATGCTGTAAAACCGTAACGCTCAGATGTGCGCGAAAAATGTAAAATAGCCTATAAACCAATAAATCACGTTTTATGACTATTAGCCTGCAATGTGGTCTTAAGCACACGTAGAAAATAATCTATAGGAACACGTAAAAAACCAACGGGTCGTCAAACAGAGCGTAAAGATAAGATTTACAATTTACAATTTACGGTTACGGTCGGCCTTTACATCAAAGCTCACAGGAACATGTGGTTTTAACGTATTTGCAAGAAAGGTTCAGCTTTACAACTTTATTACCCTTTGCAGATGTATCGAATATTTTACTGCAAACCGACTGAAAAGTTTGTATGTGAAACTAAAAACGCGCAATGGCTTTTAATGCAAAGAAACAAATTTTATATTAAGGATTTGTTTGTAATTAAAACGCTTGCTGGTTTTAATTACGGCGAAATCACTTAATTTAGTCTAGAGAACGTATGTAGCTAATATTGTACATATTTTAACCCGCTAAATGGGGCTTGAACACAAATTTAAAAGCTAAAATAATTACTTAAAAGCTCGCTGGTGTGCAAAATGATATTTAATTTAGGACATGCGTATAAACCATAGAACTAGTGAATCCGGCTCGGAGGACCAATGGCTTATTGGGGGATGATAAAGGTGATAAGGTATGTTAATTATAGGGAAGGACCAATTGCTTTTTGTAGCAATACTGATGGCGGTGGAGCGGTTATGTAATAACTAAAAACAACTACACTAAACTACTTAAAAAAGGGTATAAATACCTTTTATCCTGTGCCGCTGTGGGCAATAAAAGTTCACACACAAAAGCTTTCGCGAACAACCAAGCACGCTCCGTTTGGGTGTCGGTGTCGCTTTCAAAAGCTCTCACACAACCGTCTTCTGCAAGGGTTCGAATGCGACTCACTTTACGCACTTTCACTGCCGGTATAAATGTTTCACTAAACTGCAGGACACCCGCACAAATAGTATTCGTTGTCACCAACTCTAATAAATGTTCGATGATGACGCAACAACTACAATCATCATTTTCCAGCTTATACCGATAAACAATTATCTGTGCGCATATGTAAAACGACAGTCGCTTTTGAGTTTCCGTGGAGTAAAGACGTGCTTGTGTTCGACATTATTACGTGCAGTTTTCACAAATCTATGTTTCGGTGTTAAATTATGTGTTAGTGTAAATATTCCTGTCCTGTCTTTCCAATTTCCCACATTATTCCAGAAGATCGGATCAATTGCACCTGTGCTGCTTCAAGTGACTTTTTTTTACCTGTGACTGTTAAATTTACGTACATTAATACCGCCCCGTTTCGGTGGTCCGCTACTCTATCGAGGGAAAAACATTACATTTCGTACGATATCGGGGTTGTATTAACGATTGTAAAACAAAATTCTATGTTGAAAAATTTAATCGTTTGTTAATATTTATATCTTTCGTGATCTGTACGAATTATACTGATTTTCTTTGTGAATTCGAAATCTTTTAACAAAAATTAATTTTTTGTTGCGAGGTGCGCATATCGAACTCAATTTTTGTTTTAGTACCATTAAAAGTTTAACAAGGTGAAGATTTGGCATAAAAAGTATTCAATCATAAATATTAAATTTCTAAATTTTAAATGTCAGACATACGGGTATGGCACGGGCAATCAAAACTGATTGCACGTTTTTAAATAAAGTCGACATTCCTATATTATTGCGCAAAGCGCCTAACTTTAGATATAACTTAAACAGCGATTGATATTCCATTAAGTAGCTATATAGCTGATTAGATTTTCTTAAACAAATAGCTCTGAATGAATTTTAAGATGACTGTTAAAAGCACTTGTTTATATTATATAACAATTTTAATAACGTACGTCTCAAAGATATTCATGCATCTTAAAAAGACTTTACTGCGGGTTAGGTGGTCACCAGGTACGATTGTCCATCAATGGTCTTTAAATACATGTTAAACGAGTACTACCATTTATTACTGTGAGCTGTTTTAGTGAACTTATCCAAAAGCATCCGTTTGTGATCAAATCAACGGAAGTAGTATTCCTACCTTTGTCAAGTCATTACAACGATTTCTTGTTTTCTGACAATGTATGAAGCATGGGCATTTCAATATTCGAACCGGTGCAATAAATGCAGCTTAATTTTTTTAAATTAAACGTAAGTAGATTTATTCAGTATCGGCAATGGCGATCGTTGGCAAAGGCTTATTGACTCCAATGATAATTATTTCGGTAAGTAATATTGGATTTCTAAGTTGTAATAGATTTTGATATAATTAACCTTTAAACAAAGAATAAACCCTATCTGACAGATAATCAGAGAGCGTCTATGTCATAGCAAAAGTTTTGTCAAAGTAGAATTAAGCAGAGCAATAAATTCGCCAAAGCACTGAAGTAGTTTCCCTAGACTGAATAAATTTATGGAGCAGGGGTTCCGCACTGAGTTTGTTGGACTATCACTGCTTGCTTGCATGGACGGCACTGTAACTGATCTAGCAGTGACCTGAAGTCAAGATAAAGCGCGACCTAGAAATCAGGGATGTAATAGCGAAGGATGCATTCCCTTCAGTGTTTGAGTAGTAATTTTTAAGAGATAGAAATTTTGCTCATTAGATGAATCTTGCAAATTGTTAAAGACTAGATGTAAATTTTTATTTTTGGTGACCTTCGAATGTCAGATCTACAACGTTCGAATGAAATAATAAGACTTTGCTATTGCGGAAGCTCATGTTTTTTGTTCGTGCGGTGCTAAGCAAATAATTATTTGTTGCTGTTCCTCTCAAGTTTTTGCAGTTGGACCTATACTAGTACGACTATAGAAGTTATGATTAAATGACAGATACCGACCTGTAGGTGAGCCATGTTATACGGTTGGCCCATGAACGTCTAAAAAGTTATGTATATTAAGACCTGCTTGTTTAAGCCTAACGGCTTAGACGTCAACGCTTTGATAAAGTACTAAACGGAGGGGCATTCGTCTTGATTTTAAGTAGTGACATACTCGAGCCTTATACTAGAATTGGTGTTGCCTAAAAATACGGGCGGCTCCGTGGCGTAGTGGTATGTGTGTGACTACTACGCCCAAGGTTCCGGGTTCGAATCCCGACACGGCCCGCTTGAAAAATGTTAGGCGAGCATTTTTCACAGAAATACATCCTCGTTCGGTCCCGTGTGTGAGTGTTGTCACGCACGTTAAAGATCCCTACCTTGCTTGGAACAGCAAGGGTTCGGCAAAATTCCAAATTTTCCAGGTAAAAAAAAACTCGCTTCCTGGCCAATGTAGTACCTTCGGGCGGAGCATTGGAAAATCAAATGTAATGCCTAAAAATACGACGTTTTTTAAAAAATTTGAAATATAACCTTCAAAGTAAGGAAACCTTATATTTTGTTCAATGGAAGTAACACATATAGGTTTCACAATCGGACTGAATATGGTGGTTGATATTCTGAAGTTGAGTAATTAACTTTGCATTATCGTTAAAAAGTTTCCTGGCAGTCTAACTGTTAGTCTCGTCTTTACTTCCCGTAGCTGCCGAAATAAACAAATTTGCATTGGTACTATTTATGTTAACAAAGTAAGTGATCTAATCGAAAAATTTTATGTTCTGTACCACAACACTATAATAAAGAATCATTGGTTTACTCTTTTTTGCAAGAGTGGGTTGGGTTTGGACAAAATAAAAACCTCTGATCACTTCAGGAGCACCCAGTATGAAAGTTAAACCAATGTCCACTGGGAAAAGCTATACTTCATTTTAGGGTTAAGAGGAACTTATTTATCTAAAATATTTCTTAGACATTTTAATATACATGTTAGAAAGACTTATTTCATTGTCTTGCATTTGTTGTATAAATTTGTAGTGTTGATCGTGCACGCGTCTCCGTTGCCATTATTTTAGGTAAAGTAGGTAAATGTACGATTTATGCCATATTTGTTGTTAGTTACGAGAGAAAACTTTGACTTATTAAAATATTGGTATTGATTAAGAGTTCCTATTAAGATGCCAAAAAACCCGTGTGAGAACACATTGTAAGACCTAGACAAATTGTTTTATAATATTTATTAAATGTTTCGTTGTAGGAACTTTATAATAAACGACAAAGGTTGCTGAAACTTCGACTCTTTATTATAAAAAGTGTGTATGTCCTACCTCGGGAACGTCTAGTAATTTCCAATAGCTTATAAAGTTCAATTGGCTGACTGGTTTCATCTTATACAAAATGATCCTGAAAAAGTCAAGGCGTTAGTTCAGGGGAAGTTATCTACTGTCAGTGGTTGATCAGTGATTAATATTGAGTTAATACGGCGACAGATCCTAAATTGACAGGAGAGAAAACTAAAATGATATCTACATCGAATTCACTGCAAAAGGGAAGATGTCCTCGATGCGAACAATGTGATAGTGACTCCATGGTGGCGTGTTTATTATGCCCCATGCGATATCACATATCTTGTTTACAGTTGCGGTCAGAAACACCAACAAAAAATTGGATTTGTCGTAGTTGTCAACATAAACTTCCAGAAGTACAGGCGAACTCTGGATCTAATACGAACATAGTTCTGCTAACAGGTGAGAGTAATCAATTACCAAATATATTAAGTTCGTCTGAGGATGTTGGAAACGCACCAAACACCACCATCCATGTAAACAACTCATGTTCGAAAAGCGATGCCAGCAATGAAAGAAATTGTAAACCCGGATCACTATCGTCTCAAGCTACAAATAAACAGAAATTAGAATTATACTTGCTCGAAAAAGAACGTTTGTTACAGTTAGAATATTTACGAAAGAAGCACGACATTTTCAAACGTGCGCACGAGGGTAGTCTCTGTGGAACGAATAGTGCTGACAAGGAGGTTGCACAACAAAGAACGTCAGAATGGGTAGACAGCACGCAGAAAGCTCGGGTGAGCTTTGATGAAAAACACGAAAGAAATACCTACATTCGTAATTCATGCAACGGTGCTCCATCACTTACAAATATGCAAAATTGCGACGACGCCGATGATAACAGTCAAAGCTCTACAAAAGTCCGGCAGTCGCCTGCTAAAATACAACTGTCCTCTGTAAAACGGTTGTCTAGCACAATCAAAAACGAGCACTTTCCTTACGCACCCGTTAAATCAGCCGCACCCATACCTTGGCTATCAGCACGAACGCAAAAGGACTTTGTAAATAGTACCAGTCTTCACGTGTCCTCTACTGATCCAGACAAAGAAATTAATCTTTCAATGAAACAAATTGTCATTCGTCAGTCAAATTCGCACGATCTTCCTAAGTTCGACGGCAATCCAAGACAATGGCCTATGTTTATTTCCAGCTATGTTCGATCAACAAAAATGTGTAATTTTTCAGATGAGGAAAATTTAGGAAGATTACAACGTTGCCTGACCGGTAGAGCCGCTCCGTTAGTAGAGGGAAAGTTGTTGCTTGCAGAATCAGTACCACATGTACTAGCAATTCTTCGGTCGCATTGTGGTCGCCCAAAGCAGATTCTCCGCATTATAATCGATCAACTTCGAGAAGAACCAGGTGTTAAGGAAGACCGAATGGACTCAATTGTCAATTTTTCTTTATCTGTACAGCACTTGTGTTCGCTTATGAAAGCTGCTGATATGATTACGTACAGCGATAATCTCCAACTGCTCTTAGAGCTTGTAGAAAAACTAAGTGGCACATTAAAACTGCAGTGGGCCGAATACACGCTAAGCACTTTGGAAAGAATTAATCTATTCCTATTCAATGCATGGTTAGCCAATAAATCTGAAGCCGCCGGTCTAGTTGTTCCGTATAAGTCACCAAAACTCAACAGTCATATAACAGAAGATAAAGTTGACCGCCGATCCAGAAACAATCCAAAGCACTTTCACGCCGCGCATGCTTCTAACGCTATGCCAAACAATACTGGTCAAAGAACAGTTTCATGTCTGATTTGTACGGGCACATGTAGAACACCTTCTGAGTGTAATAAGTTTTTAGAAATGCCTTTAGAAAATAGACTGGAGTTAAAAAGCAAATTTAGGTTGTGTAGAAAATATTTAGGACGTCATGATGTAAGACGCAGTCGTGTATACAGGGATTGCGGTGAAAATGGTTGCACATATAGGCATCATCCGTTATTACACGATCCAAATATACATAAACCAGCTGTAATCACTACTCCTGCTTTAGTTGTTGTGGCTACTACCGTCAACACGGAGCTAGCATCTAGAAAATTACTTTTTCGAATTGTACCCGTAATTCTTCACGGACCCACAAAAAGTATCTGCTCTTACGCATTTCTTGATGAAGGGTCGTCGCTTACATTACTCGACCGAGAGATTGCCAATGATATAAACCTCAATGGACCTGAAACTGATCTTTGTCTAAAATGGACGGTTAATACTACAAGAGTGGAGAAACGGAGTAAAGTAGTTTCCTTAGACATTTCAGGCGTAGGTTTTAATTGTCAAAAATTTCGAATCAGTGACGTAAATACCGTAGAAACACTCTATCTACCTATTCAATCTCTAACTATCGATAATGCGAATACTGCTTTTCACCATTTGAAGGGCATTCCGTTTCAGCAATATCACAACGCTAAACCCAGGATCCTAATAGGTTTGAAACACTGGAAGCTTGGTGTCCCACTAAGAATACGTGAAGGTGGTTGGGGGGAGCCAGTAGCCGCACAGACCCGTTTGGGCTGGACAATATTCGGTTCAGTGCACGTTGAATCAAACGGTCGGGAGACACTAAATCCTATTTTCCATATAGCCAGCAAACACGAAGACGATAAATTACATGTACAAGTGCTACAGTTTTTCTCAGCGGAAAATTTCGGTGTCCAGTGTCGACAGAACCTATACAATCAAAAGAAGACCGTAGAGCCAAAGAAATTATGGAAAAATCTACTATCAAAAATGGGAATCATTACGTCACCGGTTTATTGTGGCGATATGACAAGATTGAACTTCCAAACAGTTACCCACTTGCCATGCGTCGGCTTTTAAGTTTGGAGCGGCAAATGAATCGGGAACCTGACTTGGCGCAAAACCTACAATCACAAATTGAGAGCTACGTGCAGAAAGGATACGCTAGAAAACTTAGCTTCAAAGAAATTAAAACTGTCTGTCCACGAACATGGTACTTACCTATATTTGCAGTGACTAATCCTAATAAGCCGACAAAAATACGTTTGGTATGGTATGCAGCTGCGGAAGTCAATGGTGTCTCGCTCAACTCCGTCCTGCTGAAAGGTCCGGATTTATTGCAGCCTCTCTCAGATATTCTGCACCGATTCCGAGAACATCCAGTTGCTGTAGCCACAGACATAAAAGAAATGTTCCATCAAATTGGTATACGTAGCTCTGATCAAGCATCTCAAAGATTTTTATGGCGTTCAAACAAAGCAAAAACTCCGGAGGTGTTTGTTATGCAGGTAATGACCTTCGGAGCAACTTGCTCACCTAGCTGTGCTCAATTCGTGAAGAATAAAAATGCAGCACCTTATTCAAACGAATATCCCAGAGCAGTCCGTGCGATTTGTGACAACCACTGCGTAGATGATTGGTTAGATGGATTTCCGAATAGTGGTGAGGCAATAACTGTTGCCAACGACGTTATTCGTATTCATACTTCCGGCGGATTTGAAATTCGAAACTGGGTATCCAACTCACCAGCATTTATAAAAGCAATGAGTAGCCCTAACCAGTCAAAGAATTTGAATTTAAGCAGTGATACTGATGGCGCCAAAGTTCTCGGTATGTGGTGGTCTACAAGTGATGATTGTTTTTATTTTCATGTTGATGTAGAAAGACTAGGTAAAGGAATTATAATTGACAGGGTCCGACCCACAAAACGACAAGTGTTAAGAATAGCCATGATGATATTTGATCCACATGGATTAGTTGCGTTCTACAATGCCTATGCTAAAATTCTACTTAGAGATATTTGGAAAGCAAATGTGTCTTGGGATGAAGTTATTCCTGACGATCTTTATAGGCGGTGGTTAAAGTGGACAAGTCTCTTACCAGACTTGCAACAAATACGGATCCCAATGTGCTATTCGCTTGTGGGGTACGAATCTGTCGAACTCCATGTCTTTGTTGACGCTAGCGAAAATGCGTTTGCAGCCGCAGCGTACTTTCGAATTTCAACGAATGGTGACGTTAGATGTCGACTAGTTGGCGCCAAAACTAGGGTTGCGCGACAAAGGTGCGTTACGATCCCGCGGCTTGAATTACAAGCAGCCGTTATTGGATCTCGCTTGGCTACTTCAATTAAACATGCCCATAGTATTAACATTAATCGCCGGATATTCTGGAGTGACTCTACAGATGTGTTGCACTGGCTGTCATCAGATCACAAGCGTTATAAGCAGTTTGTTGCATTTCGCGTGAGCGAAATCCTAGATACGACAGCTCTATCTGAATGGCGTTGGGTACCTTCAAGTTCGAATGTGGCCGATGAAGCGACTAAATGGAAAACGCATCCCAGAATTTCCACTGCAAGTAGATGGTTTGATGGTCCAGAATTCCTTTATCATGCGGAGAGTAGCTGGCCAGTATCGCAAATTTCTACTACTTCTAACTGTACCGATGAGGAATTAACGCCAATGATGACGCATGATACATCATATGAAAGTTGTTTGAACTCAAAACTTGTGCCTGATTACAGAAGGTTTTCCAAATGGCGGAAATTGGTTCGTACAGTAGCTTATACGTTACGTTTCTTTGCCTTGGATAAAACGAAATCCACGAATTAAAGGCGCCCTTACAGTGGTTGAGATACGACGGTCCGAAGACGAATTGTATCGACAAGTACAGCATGAAGTGTACTCATCTGAAAATGCAAGTTTATCTAGAGATGCTGAACGACCGCTCGACAAAAATAGTAATTTGTACCGCCTTACGCCGTTTTTAGATGACAATAAGGTACTGAGAATGCGTGGGCGCGCAAACCGTATACTTGGCACTACTTATGATGCTGTAAATCCAATCATAATGCCTACAGATCACTACGTAACCCGCTTGATCGTGCAATATTACCACTGCAGATTTCATCACTATCATCATGAAACAACTGTCAACGAGATCAGACAAAAATTTGTCATATATCAACTTCGCACTGTACTAAAAAAAGTTAGATCCTACTGTCAGAAGTGTAAAAATGAACGTGCCCGACCTCAAGCACCAAAAATGGGCGACCATCCTTATGCTAGAGTAGCGTCCTATCTTGCGCCGTTCTCATATGTTGGGCTGGATTACTTATGCCCCTTAATGGTAGCGGTTGGTCGTCGCTCAGAAAAAAGGTGGGTAGCGTTTCTTACTTGCCTAACAGTCAGAGCCGTTCATTTGGAAATTGTATACAGTCTAGACAAAAAATCGTGCATAATGGCTATAAGAAATTTTATTGCGAGAAGGGGTATGCCACTTGAGATTCGCAGTGATAATGGGAGTAATTTTCGAGGAGTGGACAATGAACTACGTCGACTTTACAAAACTGTCGATATAAATGATTATCAAAATGAATTTGATCGAATACATTGGGTATTTAATCCGCCCTTAGCTCCTCATACAGGAGGCTGTTGGGAACGGCTGGTAAGGTCCATTAAGAAGTGCTTATTTTTCTCCATGCCAACCAGGAATCCCAATGACGAAGTTTTACGATGTTTTCTTATGGAAGCAGAATCAATTGTGAATTCACGTCCATTAACCTACATACCTACAGACCCCGAAGCAGAAGAGGCTATAACGCCAAATCATTTTTCACTTGGCAACTCGGGAGCTTCCAAGCCATTCAGACCCTTTGACGATAGTTCTGATACACTTATAAGGAGCTGGGAGTTTTCTCAAGCGTTGGCAGATCGATTTTGGGGCAGATGGATCAGGGAATACATGTCTGAAATGAATCGAACTACAAAATGGTATGAAAATGTTAAAGCAGTTGAAAAGGGTGATATCGTTGTTATTATAGACGAAAAAGAAAGACAATCGTGGAAGAAAGGACGCGTTATAGAAGTTAAAAGTGATGGAACAGGCAAGCAGGTTCGACAAGTTATTGTTCAAACTGCAAACGGTATTTATACACGGGCAGCAGCTAAAGTGAAATCGTAAACAAGGTGGTAAGGTGCCCCTATTCGACGGTCTCCTTACCAGGGGGGAGAATGTTAGAAAGACTTATTTCATTGTCTTGCATTTGTTGTATAAATTTGTAGTGTTGATCGTGCATGCGTCTCCGTTGCCATTATTTTA
This sequence comes from Platerodrilus igneus, assembly GCA_036346225.1. Classification (NCBI taxonomy): domain Eukaryota; kingdom Metazoa; phylum Arthropoda; class Insecta; order Coleoptera; family Lycidae; genus Platerodrilus; species Platerodrilus igneus. The sequence continues at coordinate 2,655,026 of JARFIW010000488.1, read as the reverse complement.
GGTAAAGTAGGTCAATGTACGATTTATGCCAAATTTGTTGTTAGTTACGAGAGAAAACTTTGACTTATTAAAATATTGGTATTGATTAAGTGTTCCTATTAAGAGGCCAAAAACCCGTGTGCGAACACATTGTAAGACCTAGACAAATTGTTTTATATTATTTATTAAATGTTTCGTAGTAGAAACTTTATAATAAACGACAAAGGTTCCTGAAACTTCGACTCTTTATTATAAAAAGTGTGTATGTCCTACCTCGGGAACGTTTAGTAATTTCCAATAATACATATTTGTAATACCTTACACAAAATTCAAATTTCTTCCATTGAAATTTTCTTATTAGTTTGTTGAAACGTTATAACGTTTGTTTTCTGTCACAATATATGATAAAACCTAATTTAATATTAAGCTTCAGATAATGCAGATTTCTGTATACAGATTTTAAAGTTATAACACTTACAGTTTAGTCCTCGGCGACGAGCTCATTACAAGGTTTTAATTGGGTCTACTCTCCCTACATTGATGAATACTGATGCTTCAAATACCGGTAGTGCCCTAGCAAAAAAGGCAAGGTAGGTTGGAGAGATAAACGAGCACTACACACACGGAAAACAGCACTCTGGCAAAGCACAACCGGCTCAGTTAATTCGCAGTACTGTTTGTATAAATCACTTCCATTGTTTCAACACTTATAACGAATTGGAATAGAGAACTTCGACACTCCGATAATGCAGCACACTTCCAAGAATGAGAAAATAAATCTGAGACTATCTTAACGTATTTATACTTATCAAGTCATTCTAAACCAACAATGTAACTATTAATTTATGACATAAAGAATCGAATTCAGGAAACAAATGGAATTTCTTTATCTCTAAACTAAATACAGTGGATTTAATGAATATAAGAAACGGAAATTATCTATCTTACAATTGGAAAGATATGTAACAAGTTAATTCACTTAATATGCAACTACGGGTGCAGATAAACGTAGATATGTTTGAACAAAGACTACTGTATGATGCATATTAAAATACGACTGAAAAGATTCTATTGGAATGTTGTTTTTGTCCATGGTGGAAAATTAGTTTTGACGAAGCGTATTTTATTAGTATCTCTAAAATGCGCCTTGCGATATAATAATGAATTTGCATTTGTATACAAATTTCTTGTAGAATGGATATCTACAACCTTACTTGAAAGAAATCGTTACACAGATCTCTCTTTCGTTTAAGCTAAAAGATGTCCGTGGGTCATTAGTTATACATGGATCTCAATATAATGTATTGTAAGTAATAAATCATTGTTACCTGTCAGATTTAGGTTTAATCTGTTCAGCAACGTATAATGATTGAGTAGGAGAACATTTTTATTCGAGCCGTTTTAGTCTCATTTACTTAGTTCATTTTAGTTTTTGCTAATCAAAAGAAATATTTTTATGAAAACATTTTTAACAGTAATATTCGCTTTAAACGTATCATCTTTTGCGGTTATTATCGTATATTCAGTGAAGTTAAAACGGCTTTCGACATTATATAATTAAGTTACAGGGAACAATTTTATAATGTAGAGCACCGCTGCAAAAACATACTGGTTAAATTTTGTAAAATGGAGCATTTTAATTTTTGTTTTAACTGTTCAGTGTGTAAAAGCAAACCGCGTTATCTAATTTAACTTGACATGCAGTACAATTGAACAAATAACCACATAGAATTCAGGAACTTCAGCCTTACGTTTCGTTACAGAGATGCTGTTCAACCAACTTAACGTTTCTGTAAGTGGAATGCTATCTACCAAGAAAAGTAAACAGAACTCAAATATACAACCTAATTTTGATATTACATTACATTTAAAGCTTTGCGTTCCTTTTCCCGACTTACAAAGCTTCTTACTTACTTGGATTGTGGACTTTATCGCTACGCATTAACCACTCACATGATTTCAGATTTCAAGCAACTTTTCTCAACACTGTAAGTATTCTTTCAGTAGACACTTTTCAGTGCTTCTGAAACTGTCACCACTAAACACTATTTTAAGACATGTTAAAATTAATTTTTTTACACCATCTTGTACTAATTTTTAATTTTTCAAGAACCGGTACTTCTTAAAGACTTTTTAAAGTCAAATCTGTTTCGTTTGGCATTTTTTATGCACTTTCTCTGAGGATTAAATTTTTTTAGGATCTTTTATCCGAGTTTAACCCTTATTCTCTTATAGCCTACTTTAAAATATTTTTCGCCTCGCAAAACTGCTAGATATTTTGTATTCAATTATTGTAAATCTTAGCTTTTATTTTTGAATGATCCTGGGCGTAACGTAATACAAATATTGCGTTTTATATGAATGCTTGTATTAAAATATTCCAAGAGTAGTGAACTTAGTTAAAAAGCTATTAAAACAACAATCAAAATCTATTAAGAGAAGCTGTAATCATTGGAGGAAACGCAAGTTACATATCCCCCAAATCAATATATGTATAATTAAATAGAAATTATTAAGAAACTTAAGTTAGATGCAACATTGTAATTCAAGGATAAATAAAAAAAAGGCTAATGAATGTTCACAAGCAAGTTGTAAGAACGGATGTGAATACATTGTATTCCAGACGTAAGTGTTACTGCAGGTGCAGGTCACAGACGGTTATAAAAACCGCAATTATTAGAATTAAGATTGTTACTTTGTACCTTATAATTAAATATGGAAATAAGCAGACATGAGATCTGCAGTTCCCACAGAAATGTGAGGGGCAGGGACAACATAAATACCCCGGGAGCACCAAGATCATCAGTCAGTCTTGAGCCTCACAGATTTTTCATTGTTGGTTGTTCAGGCTACTCAAATCCAATTACCAGTAATTTCGACTTAGAGTAATTTTAATTAGTTTGTTAAAATTCCATTTGTAATTTCTAATTAAATAAAATTTGTTACAAGAGTTTTTGGAAGAAGACTTTTTAAAAAGGCAGTCCCCAAGGCCCAAAACGTAACTCGCATAGCTCGTAAAAAAAACTGTTTGTTGAGTTAAAATCTTAGAGCACTTTTAACAAAATTTTAGTTGGCTGGTGAACACAACGTGAAGATCAACACGTTTGTTCGCTTGGATAAAGGGATTAACAAATTGGAAGGTATAGGTGGGAAAAGGATGTTTAATATCTAGTTATACAAATAGAGCATAAACCTTACAATTATCTTAAATAAAACTTATACCTGCTATATACCAAACTTAATCCAACTCTATACAGTCAATTGCTACGTAACACAGTATTTATCGATTAGCTGAAGCATACGTATTAACGGTAACGATGGTCCATCGTATATCATCGTCCCAATATGAACCAATCTCACTGATTAGCTGCCTACACAGCTCATTCTCTCTTGCTCTATATGCACAACGTTATAAAACTCTGATGTGCTTTCTTTATTTAGCATGTATTTGCTGACATCTTCAACTCATGATACATTTCGAAACATACCCGGAATTTCTTCACCGAAAAAATATTGTATCTATAATTCAAGACTTAATCACTAGTATCGCCGTTTTCGAAATTAACACTTGTGCCAGCTTTAACATTATAAACTAAAGTCTGTGTCCGAATAGAAAAACGAAGATGTAGAGTTCTACAAAGATTTTGCTTAGTAATACACTCATATAGGGGTTTAGACAAGTCTAAACCCGTATGGCTGTGCTAACTGTAGAAGTAGTTGCGTGTATTAAAGTTTGTTTGGAATGTATGTTAGAGTTAACATTAAAATAGCAAACAACGAGTTAAAAATAATGTTTATACAGTTTGTAACCTTTAACGAAGCTTTATTGAATTTTAAATAACGTCCGCATAGCGATATTCGTTGCGCTATAACAGAAATGACATGTACACTTGACGTAGTCGGCATTTGGTATCGTTCCAGGAGTTGACTTCTGGTATGCGAAGTTGATAAGCTAACTGTTTATTCGTTTGGACAATAATATTGATGCTCATGTGGTTAAAGTTCAGAAACACACGGTTGAGCATCGCTGGAACGTGCTGAAAGAAACTAGAAAAAAAAATGGCTGCACGGAAATGAACGTATCGTTGCATTCAGTTGCGTTCCGTATTATCCCAGACAATGTAGTGCTACTGGTGACAATAAAGAATTGCAGCAAAGTGTTCAAATCAGCGTATGCATATGCCACCTGATGCTAACTTTATTTACCTACAATCTTTTGGTATGGTCTCATGATGTATATAATAAAGTTATTAAATTTCTCTTCCTTATACAGCTGCTTACAGTGTAATTTGGAAACCGTTTCAGGAGACTTTTGCACTTCTGCAATGTTGCTCGTTAGATATAGACCGTGCAGTGCAGCATCTAATTGATACCGCTGTAATGTTTTTTAAAATAACCTATCATTAAACCTAGTTCATTACAGCATTTTGTAAACGCTAGCCCCTGGCCATTGTATACCTGCCTTACAATTTAAGTTTCAAGTACCGTTAGTTGCTTTTCTAGACCTTTGTCTTTATGTTTGGCTGTAATTGCGGCAATACCTCGCGTGCGCGAGCATAAATCCGTCGCTTTTCGTAGTGGCTAGGTGAAAACGACACCTTCCGACCATTCGATCTCTGGCCTTTGCTTTGTTCAGAATGACTGTTTACCTGGGAATGGATTTGAAAGTTTGGAGCTAGTTAATAGTTATTTAATTTTTAAAAATGCGCAACCTATTTCTAGTATACGATATTAATGATTTTCACATTATTGTTTATTGCAAGAACGTGGAGGATTAAAACACGTGCCGTGGTTTTTTTTGGTTAATACGTCACTGCAGTATGTACTTATATGGTACTTGTGTAGTTTCTTTACCTTTATATTTGACTGCTTCATACCCAAAACGAAATGGATGGATGAGGCGAATCGTGAAGTTGGTGCACAGTATGTAAGCTGATGGGTACATTATTATTTCTTTGTACATTATTATTTCTTTCGTTTAAGGTACATCTAGATGTTGGTAAGTGATTCTCCAATCTTCTGTTTGTCATTATTCTGGCATCAGCATACGAAGAAAGAATTTTAAGAACATTTTTCTTGATGATGTATTTATTACTGAAGCGTGCCATTTTTCCTTTTTGTGTGACAATATACGGTATATTTGTTGCTTTCTTGGATCTGTTGATATAAATTTAATTTTGTTTGGTTTCACTGAGTCAATTAAAACTTTGATTTTATCCTCTCTTGTGATAACGATATTGTTATTCCCGCGTATGGTTCCATGAGCTTTTATAGAGGTTCTAGTATGTGAAAATGTAATTGACATAGTTCAATTCCTTGAATAAGAATGTTTACCCGTGGTAGTGCTTTGTGCAGTCAGCGGAACGTAGCTTCTGTAAACTAACATAAAGTTGCGATTGTCTCGGAATGAATTGGTTTTGCCGATGCGTCAAGCAATGTGAGGACTTCAACTGGTGGGCGCATACATCGCCATATGATAACATTACAGGTTCCTCTTTCCATGTATTTCCAATACCAAGAAATACTGTTGGTAAGCACACCTTTATTGCTCTGTGGTCGGTTAGGTTGGCGGCACCGTGGATCAGACAAGTTCGGGTATGGCTGCTGATCTCAAGGTCTCGTGTTCGATTCTCGAAACGAACCGCTTGAAAAATGTTTGGCGAGAATTTTTTATAAAAATACGCCCTCGTTCGAATAAGAGGTTACATGTAGGTCCCGTGTATGAGTATTGTCACGTGCGCTAAAGATCTCTAATTTGTTTGGAATAGCAAGGGTTTGACAAAATTCAAAATTTCCACGTTAATACAAACTCCTTCCTGAGCAATGTAGTACCTTCGGGAGGAGCATTGGAAAATTAAATGTAGGAGTAGTTTAGGTTAGCTTATGCCTATGAAGTATCTCTACAATGCAATTCGGCCCAAGATGGTAAGTTGTGAAATTGATTTTGATCTTTTGATGCTCTAATATCCCTGATCCTAATTGCATCTCTTAATCTTCGCCTCTTGTAACGGAATTTCGAAACATGATGCTCAGTGTTTTAGTGTCCTTGAAATTGCTGCTGTTTTGATATTTTGCAATGGCATCACTTTTCGCATACAACTCCTTACGTTTAAGTTTCTTTCTACTGGGTTGCTATTTCTACGTCCAAGTTGCGTTAATGGCTTTATCGAATATACTATATTTCATCGGTTGTAATGCCATCACTCTCCGACTGGTAAAACCGTTGTTAATGTCTTTATAGGGTTTTAATCAAGAAAATTGGAAATTTTAAGGTTTAATATAGATCAAGTGCAGTTGGAGCACACTTCGCGCATACTATGAAAGAATGTTGTATCTGAAATGCGTTAGTCATGTTGCGGAGCAGAATAGCAAATTGTTATTGTAAAGTATTACTCTGGGACATTCTAGACCTGCCTTAATGCTGTTATAGCGTTTAATATCTCGTTCTTGTGGCGAGCAATTTTCCAAACGCTACCACGTAAACCCATTTTTTGGAATATATTGACTTATGACCGACGAGTACTAAAAGTGGTAAGTTTTTGTGATGTGGTTGCGCATTGGTCTGTCTTTTTATTCATTTTTTTCAGGAATTTTTAACTATTATAGATTTACACCAGTATACTCCTTCTTTTGTTTCCCTTTTGCTTGGTTCAGATCTTTGATTGCTCTAGTTGGGTCATTGGCATTATTAGGGGAGGAAATAACTAATTAAGTCATTTTAAGCTTTTGTTAATTTCAAATAATTTTGTCTAATTTGGAAAAGTAATTCAAGCATAGTGAACGAAATTTAAAATGTTTGGTTGTTTTACAAAACAATCAACAACGTTCTTAAATTATACAAAAATTATGATGTATTAATAAGTACCAAAGATTATCATCCACCCTCTTTTGAGGGTGACTTCATCAAGTCTCCAATATGACAGCAAAGATGGCATTGCCAGACAAAATTTTATAACTAGTCTAAAACGACTAAGGTGGAAATGAAACAAATGGCCAACTACCCATTATAACACTAGAGGACTTTCTAAGAAACTACTACATCTAATGCTAATCCGGAACTTGATCAACAGAAACTAATGCGTTTCGTGTTAACGAGGAAACATTGGGTAATGCCCTGAAACATTGTAACTTATAAATAGCAATGGATCATAATGGGGTGAAAGCATTTAAAAAGTTTTTACCTTTAGTTATTCGATTGACACGTAACCAGTTAAAGTTGGGTAATTCTGCTAAAACTCAGAATTATTAGAAAAAAAAGTACTCAAAGCTAACGTAGACGTGAATTAAAAAATTGTCGTTACAGGCGAACGTGATTCCGGGGCGGACGCTTTTCTTCAACATAAAATTGGATTATTTAGAACCTCTTTTGTTGTTTACCACAAGGTAACTTGAGCTTTGTACAAGATTAACAAATCTGTAAAACATTGAATTTTTGGTTTACACCTACTACACATATCATGCTGATGTATATTTAATAATTGATTGCATAAAGCTTATTTTCATTAAGAAGGTTTTTAAGTTGGTGCACGCTTCTTTAAAAGCGTGTTCTGTACTAGAAATTCTTAAATGGAAAAGCACGACAATTGTATTTACATAAGTTTATGAGCACTAGTTAATTTGGTTGAATACGTATGACTGACAAATAGAAGGCGTTCCTTTCTTTTAGATACATGCATATTTGGACAATTAGAGAAAACGCTTAGATTCTGTTTTGCTATGTTTTTGTTATATATTTGTGTTTGGATAATATATGCTAGGCAAAAGAATTGAAGTTTTTTTTATTATTTATGTTTATTTTAAGTTAGTAACAGGTGAGAAAACAAGTGTATACAAAACTCAATCAAACTATATTGCAGAAAAAAGCAGAAACGTCCATATCCTAGCGAAACTGAAATCCAGGTGAGGTGGTGTTCAACGGTTTTTTATTGAACAGAAAGTTCAAAGCTCTTTCCAGGTATGTGTAAGAGTATTTAGTGAAAGTATGCCTCTAAAAAGATTAGCATTTGCTTTTATAGGACCCATTCCTCGCCACTGAAAGCTTACTAGTGCATTATTTACTGTTACGTCCTTCTTGTAGATTAAAATCAATTTAGGCAACTAACGTTAAATTAGCACGTAACAAGCGATTAACCATTTTTCATTTCAAACTCTTACTTTTTTTTGGTTCGGTGATATTTAAATTGCTGGTTTCTCCAGAAGAACTTTTGTGGCGCTTATTTACCTTCTAAATAATTTAGAACATCCGGCGATACAATAAATGGCTTCCAGAGTTCCATACTTTACGTATTGATTTAGATATATGTAATCCATTGTTTTTGAAATATGATACCCTAAGATTTTGATGCATTTTCAAAAAGCGGTGCTCAATTCGAAATACATTCGCAGTTCGCTAAAATCTGTATAATGAAGCAGCAGATGTAATACCAAGTTTGAAATTTTCTTGAAAGAGTCATAACTACAATACTGAAAGGTTTTCTTATAACAGTAATAAACCTACATATTCTGAGATGTACGACGACGCCCACGAGCACATTCAGCACGCATTTATTCTGCAATCAAAGGAGTTCCAAATATTTTCAGATAAAAGCTAGGACTTTGCTCTTCCATTAAAAATATGAATATTGCATGTTATACACACATTTGCAAATTATCTATCAGATGTCGTTAAATAACAAGTAAGGATTTCGTCACAAAGCAATAAACGAGTTCCATGTCATACGAAACGATTTTGATGTAGGAATATATCGTATAGAATATTCAATTCAATTTATAATGAAGCTTTATGGTAACAACATATCACTTGTTTTTCGCTTTTCAAATCAAACAAAATTACTCGAGTAACATTCATTTGCCTTTGTTAAACGCGTGGACTGCGGTTTCTGACAACCACTAAGCCTATCACTTATTTCTGGCATTCTCCCTCAAGAAGTTTGTTCACGTAGGAAGGTGAAATGCGAAAATACGACAGAAAATTTTGAACGTCATCAAAGAGACATAAAATAAGCCGTTGTATAGAAAAGCATTTTTAACGAACTCGGTTTGAGACAAATTTAGAAGCAAATATGACTGTTAGCTTTATCATTTTCCTTTTCCAAGATGCCTGCATATGTGTACAAGTCATTAGTATACTCAAACCATATAAATAATGGATAATTATATTTTATCGTAATTGTTTAAATAAAGACCAGTAGTGAACTTTTGAACGTAATTGCCCTAATGGACAAGAAATAAATACAAATTTACAGTATTCCTCGACCGTAGTAAAAAGTTTCTCCAAACTTAAGTTTTCCGAATAAACCAATTATTGTGAAGTTGTTTCAGTTTGCGACACCTTATCTTTTGAGTTTGGAAGTATTATCCAAATATTAATTTAATATTTGCGTTTACATTTGAAACTTGTTTTCTTTAGATGACAGTTGGAAAGTAATTTGAAACCTCTATTTCTATTCATGTCGATCATGGGCTAACTGAAGTGTTTCTATAATTTTATTATTTGTGTAATATGTAATAGAAGAGTTAGAGAGACAAAGTTTCTCTATTTTGAGACCATACGTTGATATAAATAAAATATACACTCCCGAAGAAACTAAGAAGATGCCGTAGATGTTAGTTGACATCAGATATGACAAAGGTGTTGAAATTATCTGTTCAATTGATTTGTGTGAAGGTACGTGGTTGCTTACTTTTCGTTGGTTAACGCAACATGGTCAAGTAGTGATCAACTATTTTGGCGAAATTGTTTTTTTGTATATGTTACGATTGTATATGAAATCAGAGCATATGTATACGGTCTAGGCCGTATACATGTGGACTAAATGACGCAGACCGCATGTAAATAACTTAATATACATAAGGTCTGTAACCCTTTAGACTGTATGTTTTGATCGGGACTCTTCAGATGCTATTAATAGTTTTGATTAAAATTACGATGCAGAGGGTTGGCAGTGAATTTTATTCAGAATGAAGTGCTTTTATTGTTAAATGTGATAGATTTGGTTATGGATGTTTAAAAACAAAGGTAAATTAGCTTAGTCATTGGTATCAAAAGCTCATTTTCAAGTATGTAAGTGCTACCAAGAACTTTACAAGCGAAGGCAAGACGTAGCCTCCTTGATGAAAGAAAAATAATGCGCTCTTATCGAAGAACTCACTGAAAAAATCCAAAAAACGGTTCCTAAAACATTATGACGTTTTATCTGTTCAAGGATTGGAAAAACTGTTAGTGCCTCTCAACAATACATCAACTGATGTAGTGTATTACGTACACGACCCTGAATTATTTGACATTCTTCAAGATATACTACGGGTATGTCTAAGACTTGCTACAGATCTTGAAATTTCGCCAAGCGATAAACGAAACGGGCTGTTAAATTGCAAACGAAATCGTAGTCTGGACGGAGACTTGTTATATTTGGGAAATTTGATGTCCGTTTTCCTATTTGTCCGTTGTTCTGTTTATTGCATCGCAAAATGTTAAGGGATGTACGGGGTGGTCCATACACGAGTTCCGTCCAGCTTCAATTGGTACAACTAAAGCTTTTCCAAAAGTATACATTTTACGAAAACAATGGTAAAAAATAGAAACTCATGTCGATTTTACGGTATAGCCCGTAAATGGGGTTTCAAAATTCTTATTTTTAGACGTGGGCGGATTTTTACATAAGGGTTAATTTTTCACTTTTTAAGTAGTGAGATGCTAAAGAAACATTTTATTACAAAAAACATAATAATATACGTATTTCGGCAAAATTTTTACGTAATCGGATTAAGAATAATAAAGTTGCGCCAATTTAAAAATGCAATTTCACCTCTTTTCTTTGTAAATTTCTTTAAAATGTACAATCTACCACGCCTTATCTTGCCATGACTTTTTATTATTAATCCGATTAGGTTGAAATTTTATAAGTATTCGTAGATTTTTATGCCCGTCAATAAGATTATTAATTGTTTTTGCATCACACTAGCTAAAAAGATGAAAACTAACTCTTATTTATAGGAATCTCTGGAGTCCCATAAAAATTTATTTTAAAACCCCTTTTAAAGGGTGTTTAGCAAAATTGACAGGAGTTTCTATTTTTTTGCTACGTTTTTGTAAAATGTAACAGAAACGTAAATTTTTGGAAAAGTTTTAGGTGGGAAAATTGAAGCTGGACGGGGCTCGCAGTTTGGAATAAATGCGGAGTATTTATAATTTAACTATTTTTATACTTCTACGTCACAGAGCTAGAGATCCCATGATGAAAAGAACTAAAGAAAAATACGATAATATAGTCCATACCAAAATTTTATTATATAGTAATTTGTGTGCACCATGTCAATTAAAGCAAAGAAAAGAAAAGAATGGAATTGTATCAAAACACATAATTTCCAACAATTTCAATTTACACTTCTAAGGTGATTTGATAGACTATCAAACTCATGTTAGTAGGTAGTTTTTTCCACCAGAATCCCTCATTTCCTCACACATCTGGACCAAATAGTTTTCTTCGACTAGCCATTTCATCTTTCAAGATAAATCTATCTTGTTTGGTATCACTTAATATTAGATTTTTCTCAGCTACCTGAATTTTTAGCAATTTTTTAGATAGCAGCATCCCCCAGGAAGCCACCCCTATTTTAAGAATTTTTACCAGCAGCGATTTCTTAACTACACTTCGTGAGACCCCTTTAATCTTTTTAGTCGTGTCTTTCTCGCTTTCAATACAGTAGGACTTAGCCCTACTACCAACAAGTTCTAATACTAGATCCCCATTAAATTCGTTTTTGAATTTCCCTACAACTTTTTTTGTTGACCAGCGGTATATTGTATTTATTATCCGCGGGGTAGTCACTCGTATAAGATAAATATATCTTGTTTGGTATCAACTAATATCAAATTTTTCTAGGGAGTCCAAATCTGCAAATAGATTTTAAATAGAACCACCTTTTACAAAGTTACGCATTTTAAAGACCGAAACCTCTAATTTTTGCCCATCTTTATTTAACTCCATCTTTAAAACCTTTTCTTTTCGCTACCCAAGACATATGCTTTAACCAACCATTTCCCTAGGAATCTAAAACCGCTGTGTCCCGCGAACACCACGTGGAGATAACACGTATACTCTGTCCACCAAGATAGAAGCAGGAAGGATTTGGAAGAAGGGAAGGTGGGAGAAGAACTTAAAAATTATGGAATCTTAAAACTAATATATACAATAGACTTACAAAATCTATACAAATATAAACAACTATCTTAGACCTATATCTTTATGCCCCCATGCATAGGTTGATATGCTTCCGGGGATGACGCTCGATAAACTAATTTTATTAATAAACTGCGTGTACAAATCGTGTTTTTTACTCCGGATACATACACCGACAAATACTGCATACTACTCAAATAAAGAATTAGATGCTTGGTGACTGTTAATTTCCGCTTCCCTCGGGTACGCCCAGACACATCCCCACCTATGCGCACCCCTGCCAATGCGCACTGCCCATGCGCACCCCTGCCCATGCGCAGTGCCCATGCGTACCCCTCTCTGCGCGACAGCGATTTCGTAGTGATTTCATAGTCTTCTATAAATAAAGAGCAATGTAACACTATTCTAAAATTTTTATTCTGACAATATACATAACAAAATTAAAAATATTTAATGCCAAGCATGGAGCCATTTAAACTTAATTTTAATACAAAGTTATACACAGAAAACAGTTTTTTCTTTATGTTGTTGGGAGTGGTTTTAATTTTATCTAATTTTATTCGCAGCTTAAAATTTGAATTGACAGCCAAGTCCTCTATCTCCTTTCTAACCAATAGTTTGATACATAGAGACCGTCTAGGTTTTCGAATTGCAAAATGGCACGAAGTTTGTCTCTATATTAAAATCTTTGATTCCACCGAAAACCAAATTCATTCCTTCGTGTGATTCTTGCAGCTTGTGACAATCTTTTGATCGCAGCTCTCCCACTATATTCGGCATACGTATCTTGTTAGCTTGATCGACTTCTTCTTGTCGGTATTAGAGAGAATCCTTATTCTCCCACTCACTGTTGCGTAGTTGCATGTCCTCCACTTTTGGGAATATATGGTTGTCATAGGTTGTAAGACCCTCGGTTTTAAATGATCCGAAAGGTTCTTTACTAGGCAGATATACAATGTTTAGCGGAACCCTTTGCATGTGGTGTCGCCAAGGTTACGAAACCCACATTTCTTAGTTCGTCTATGTTATCTACCATTTCGATAAATACGTTTTTAGAATAACCTTTTAAAAAGTTTATGGATTTAGTACCATCCCTTCCGCAAGGACGCCTACATAACTAAAAGAGTCTTTCTTACTAATCACAAATGCATACAGCTTGTATCTAAGTCAGTGTGGAGAAAGATTTATCTCGCAGAGGGTATATGTGTAAAACGGTAAGGAGTGTTCGTATTTTAAATCTGTTTACAGATTCGGATTCTGCGTAAAATTTTAGACTAATTTGATGTATCGCATGGTTAAAAAAATTTATAAGGACGGTCAGAAATTGCTACCACCAAAAAATCTTAAAATGAGAGTAGCTTTCTGGGGGATGATGCTATCTAAAAAATTCCTAGAAATTTAGGTAGCTGAGAAAAATCTAATATTAATTTATACCAAACATGATAGATTTATCTTGAAAGATGAAATGGCTAGTCGAAGAAATGTATTTGGTCCAGATGTGTGAAGAAATGAGGGATTCTGGAGGAAATGAGGCGGCCGAACTGTTAAAAACTACCTACTCATGTTAATGGTGAATACAAATTTGTGCTTGTATATCAGAATCATTTGACAAAGTTCGTTATTTTACGACCACTTAAAACTAAACGTGCAGAAGAGGTTGCTTGTCACCTCGTAGATATTTTTACAATTTTTGGAACCCCTGTGGTTATGCAGTCCGATTATGGCCATGAATTTTGCAATAAAGTTATTGAAAAATTAAAAATTAAATGGCCCGAAAGTAATTCTGACAAACCACGCCTCAGCCAGAGCCAGGACAAGATGTGGAGAACATGCTAACTACCTGGATGTTGGATAATAGCACAGAAATATGGAACCAGGGTTTAAGATTTATACAATTTATGAAGAACATTTTCCTACATTCTGGAATAAAAAGGTCTTCATATGAAGCTATGTTTGGGAGCAAACCAAACATTGGATTGAAAACTTTTAATACTCCTTAAAAAACCATGGGCATTGTTACAACGTAAGAAGGGTTGGAAAATGTTGTTACATCGATTAACATTGAACAAATCGAGGTACTGCAGTCGCAGCGACCAGACCCGAACGAAGATGTAGTGTCAGGAAGTAATGATGATCATAACCAAGAAACCGTGCCGGTAGGCCCAAATCTAACAAAAAAAAACAGCAACCCGATGCAGTATTTGTTTGAATCCTATGAGTTACGACGCTTCGTTTGTTGAAATATATCTTCAGAGCATATTTGCAATGCTTGCAACAGAAATAAAAGCATTGAAAATATCAGCACAGGTGCCTATGACGGATTAGAGAAACAGGCAAAACGAATGAAAACGATTTCAGATAGTACTCATCCTAATCCGAACATTGAATCTATAATAACAATTTCCATTCCAGACGTCGATCGCCGTAGAGGAGATGCTCGGTCAGTTTTAGCGGTTGTTCTAAAAGCTACAGAAGATGGACTTTACCGCTTGAGCACAAAATGAGAAGTCATTGCAAAACATTATAGTCATTCAGAATGTAGTGCATGTTCCACTAACATTATGACAGTTGATGAAATCCGCGCCGAGAAAGATGTTTCCATTAGATCGGTAGCCACAGTTCAATCTACCGGACGTGGACAAGGTTTTAAAAAAATGTTCTTGTAAAACTAGATGCCAATCAAACAGATGTGCTTGTAGAATAGGTAATCTATTATGCTCCTCTGAATGTCATAATAGTCTTACATGTATAAATAAATTGAAAAAACAAACATTCTATCATTATTTAAATTCCAGTTTCATATACGGACTAAGTGTCGTTAGGCCGTATATAAATTTCCTAGCCATTTTATATACCATGCAGTCTGTTTATAAAAGATATCTTTCTTACACCTACGGACTAATAACTTAGGGCAATTTATAAAAGGACTAGTTATTTTATATACAGCCTGCTTTATATGTAACCTATACAAAACTAAGTAAGTACTACTACCTCCTTTAACCACACCATCCTTAAGTTATGAATGCTTTTCTAGCTTAACTTTAGTATTAGTTTTCGTTTTCAATTTTACTTAAAACGTGAACCTAGATCGTGTTTAAAAGTGTTTCCAAATTCATGACACGTAGAGAAAACTAGTACGTGAATTATTTAACGAAGGTACATTTTTAGACAACTTTTAATTATCCAACAAACAATAAAAAAAGAAGGGGTTTAAAAAGGAATAATATCACCTACCTTTCACTTGATTATGTTGTTTATTGCACCGCTACTAAGTAGTCTAAATGGACTACATAAATGTTAATTTGTGCTGGATGCAGCAGCAACCGACGACCAACAGGGAATAATCAGACTCATTTCGGAATTCTTCAGCACCGTCAATGTTTTCCTTAGGCACTAAGGGTAGCGATAAAGCAGGGATGTTCTGTGAAATTTTGTCACTAATTATATACAGAACACAAATACTTAAACTTCTAATTAGAGAAATACTTTTAAACCTTAACATACCGCCCACTAAAATAAGTATAATTAATTTATTTCTAACTCTGTACCAGAAAGAGAAAACAAACAGATACTACCTTATTTATAAGACACTAAATATAATTCGTTGAAGATATAACTCTACGTTGACTCTTGTATGGGGAGGGGGCATAGTTTTACGAGAGGTCTTTTAATTAGCCCTTGGGGTTTTACCACTGTAGCTACAGGACAAATATTATCCTTTTTATAACACTATGTATTTACACGTCCAATTTTCCAATGCATAGGAGGAGCTTGGTTATCTTTAATTAATATTATTCCTAGCTGGCTGTGTACACGTTTATCATAGAAGTAAATACATTTTTAATTTAACCAAAATCCCATCCTTTAGAGGACTAGACGAAAATCATTTTGTTTTTTGTTGAGGTGTGTGCAAACACACCAAATGCCATCGTTTACAGAATAACTGCTGGATACATTGAACCAGTTGCCGCCCATTCAAATGAGATAATTTCAAATTCCCGACACTGAGGTCGGTATTGACTGGCACTGGTTCTACGTTAAAAAAATTACCAGTGCTAATGAACGAAAAGTCACCAGGGTCGCAATTGAGTGGACATGAAACGTCTTGAGTTTAATACGGAATTTATAAAAGTTGTGTTTTACTCTTTATACGAGAGAATTATTTTGCCCATGACGTTTTTGAGATAGGATTTAAAAGATTTTATACCAGCTTCCCTCATTCCTCTAAAACGAGACACCGAAGGAGGATTGAAAACAAACAGAATGCCTTCTGTTTCACATGATTGTTTCATATCTTTTGTTAGTTCTCGAAATGCTTCGATGAAATCTGTTTCGCAATCTCTGTGAATTTGCAAACACTTACCTCTGCGTGCTACAAACTGGCGAAGAGTCGTAATAAATTCTTCCTTAGATAAATTAGATCGCAGTGCTAGGTATATTGCTTTTGTGCTGAGACACAAATAAGCAGGTATAAGCTTTCAATAACTTGGCACGTCGAATACGATTCCTAGTAATAGAGAAGGTACATGGTAATCTACCTCAAAATGCAGAAACACCGTCTTAGCGGTACGTTTAGAGATGGAAAAGTTGCCCATTGGAGGGCATATCGAAACAGATTTTTGACGAAGACAGCAAATACAGGAGCTTAGACATCGTTGAATAGCTCTCCTTTTTGACAAAATCGTATAATTTTGGGTTAACAAGAAGTGAGTAGTTTGAATTTCAAGGTGTATGTATTTCGTATGACAATGAGTTCTATCAAACGATGTCTACGAGGAAATAACAAAAGAACTTTGTATCTAAAGGCAAAGCTGCATCTTTCAAGCGGCCTCCAGCCGTCGATAAACCATTATTGTCACGGAATGGGCTGAGATAGCTAAGTTATTAATTAATAAGTTTGCCCCTTTCTAATACTTTCGATATACCTATTAAAGACTTGTCCTTGAACTCACTTTGCATTTTATTCCTGGGAGACCAATAACGATTTTGAATTTTCGACTTTTAAATTTGCCCGAATTTTCAACGCAAGAATAGATTGACAAATATAAGCAACAATCTTACATATCGTTTGTAGGTTACAAAATTGGTATATTATTGATTCTAATAAATTATCTGACTGGTATATACAAGGGATACAGTTCTTTTTTCAGTTTGCACCCGAGTGGGGTTTATCAAAAGGTAACTTGTTACTCATATGCCAAATTTCGTTAGATAAACGTAACCAAACAGGAGCTGTCCTCCACAAATTATGTTTAACAAGGTCGCCACCTAATAATTTTCTTACAGCACAATCAGACGGATTAATCTTTCATTTAAAATGATGCCAAGCTGATGGAGAAACTTGTTCTTGAAAATGTGAACACGATTACTTATAAACGCTTTTCAATTATAGGACGAATATTGAGTCCATGCTAAAGCTACGGTGGAATCTGGTCAAGCAAAGGTACAATCGAATGATAAATCGGCCTTGTATGTATTTTGTGCATACACGACCAGATCTGACAACACTGCGCCTCAAAATTCTAATCGACGTAACGATACACAATTTCGAAGAGTAACCATAGACTTTGCACAGATCAACGATAATTTGTTGTTCTTTTTCTCTTCGACATAAAGGAAATATACCACAGCTGCATGCCCATCTTTCGAAGCATCGCAGAAAGCATGGATTTGAATATTTGTATAGTTATCACAAATAATCCGACGACGGATTTCAATTTTCGATCATTCCTGTAATTGTTGTAGATGAGTATTCCATTTTAAAGCAATTTGTGAAGGAGGAGGTTCATTTTAATCAATTCCTGCTATCCAAATTGATTGTATCAAATATTTTGCAAAGAACATTAAGGATACCAATCAATCTAGCGGATCCTTGCAAGTTTAGAAACCGTACTCTATTTGGTACAAGGCCGATCGACGATATTAAGATTTTAAAACAACACATCACTAAGGGGTTGGCATTGTAGGCCTAAAAATGTTTGAGACATTGTTTAAATTTTAAAACACAAACGTTCGCTGATATTGAGCCGAATCCGTCAAATATTTGATTGGCATATTGCTGTTCCATTTGCGTTAACATTAAAACCCCTATTTTACAAACTTGGTTTAACTCTGGCATGAATCGTTTAGCATCCTCTGTTGAATAACCACCTGTTGTCAAATCATCTACTTATGTATCTGATAATAAAATGCTAGCGGCAATAGGAAAACGCGGGAATCTACTCTGCGAGTTCTTAAATCAAAGGCATCGCTGGATAGAGCGATGACATAATGCCGTAGGTAACAGTGTTTAATTGGTAATCTATAATAGATTCCGAGGAATTAAGTTTCCAAACTCTACGTGTATAGTCACGTTGAACAGGAGAAATAAGAACTTGTATATACATTCTTTTCTTCTTAATCGTTAGCACTACGGAATGTAAACAAATGTGCAGCAGCATTTCCGTGAAATTTTTTGTAGAGGGGCCTTTTAAGCAAATGTTTGTTGAAGGACGCTCCACTTTGAGCGTTTGCCGAAGTATCAAAAACCACACAAAGTTGTTGTAGTGGTCTCTGATTTGAAGAGAGGGTGATTGTGGTATGTAATGTATCATATGCCCAAGGTTCCGGGTTCCAATCCCGACACGGTCCGCTTGAAAAATGTTAGGCGAGCATTTTTCACAAAAATATGCCCTCGTTCGGATGAGAGGTATAATGGAAGTCCCGCGTATAAGTTTTGTCACGCACGTTAAAGATCCCTACCTTGCTTGGAACAGCAAGGGTTCGGCAAAATTCAAAATTTTCAGGTAAAAAACTCGCTTCCTGGCCAATGTAGTACCTTCGGATGGAGCATTGGAAAATCAAATGTAGGTATGTAATTCGCAATTCGATTGAATATGTTAAATGCGTCCATTATCAATATAGTGTTGCAATATGTTAGATGTAACTGGAAAACAACATTCCCTGCTAATATCCACCCAAATGTAGTGTTAATTCCTATATGTTCTTCTGGTAACCCAATACGAGCTGCGTTTAATAAAATACGCGGAAATAAGTCTGTACCCAACAACACATCAAAATTGCAGGGTATATCAAGTTCTGAGTCAGTCAAATATAATTCATCTATGTGCGACTAATAACTGGGTACTAGCTTTGATGGAGGATGTTTTTCCACAAATATCTGATACACGAAAAAATGAATATTGTATTCCGGAGCGATTTTTCTGTTGGGACTAATTTTACATGATACCTGCCCAAAAGCATTAGAAGCGGATAGGCCTAGGCTTTCATTCTTCATTAAGAGATTTGCTTTTCTTAAACCCAATCGTAGCATTTGTTCGTCATGAGTTTTCCATTGAGCAACTATTTTGTGGTAATCTTCCTGCCAGAGCATTACCAAATCATCTGAAGTCGAAATTTTTGCGGTGCTCACCAACCTCATTGTGTTGAGCGATCTATGCGATAACAATGTACTTGTAGTAGTGCTGTTAGTCAGTTCAGGAGGTTGGCCGATTTATTGAGGGACTTTGGTTTTACATTTTTCAAAATGCAATAACAGATGATGACCGTTTTCACACTTTTTACAAACTAGTTTAGAAGGGTAAACTGGAACTTACGAGAGTTGCAAAGGTAATACATAATCGTTTCTCTTTAACAAAGTTATCACGGTCTTGGAGCGATCTGTCCAAAAAACTTTCGCAATGGTATATGCATTTCTCAAAGAATTTAGTTGTTAAGCATGATGTTCGAATTTGAAGTTTTGAATATTAAAAAAGTAGCTTTTCTGGTACATTGGATGATATTGCTTGTTAAGAATGGAATTGGATTTGGACGAAGTTTCCGAAACAACCATATTACTAATTTCTAATGCCTTGCAATGTTTTACAAGAAACCTTTTAAACTGATCATAAGTTGGAATGGCAATGTGTTTTCTAGTTAAAATATTTTTACAAAATTTGTGTCTGCCCTTTTTGATAATAAATTACACAATATAAAATCGAGTGAATTAATATTAGTTTGGCATAGGGTTGAAATATTTTGCGTAAAACAATTAAGCAAATACCTTAAATCTGAGTACAAATTGAATCTAGCTTTTGGGGATGATTCTAAAGCATTCCAATTTGTGTTTGCAATCAAACACTTTGAATTGTAACGTTCGGCAATAATCGAATAAGCGGTCAAGTAATTCTCATTTGAAATTTGCAAACGTCTAATGAATTTTTTAGACTTAAAGTCTAAAGTATCAATTAAAAGAGAGAACCTTTACTATCGGAAGTAATTGATTATTCTCATGAACTAGATTATAATGAAACTGGAACACTCTTAAAAATGCTCTGTTTTTACAGTTTTTTCTTTAATTTCTACACGGGAGAGTCTAATGTTGGTACACGAGTTAATACCATCTCTAATTTCTGTCAACCCTTGATAGAAGTCGATGCAGTATCAAATTATGCTTTAACTATCTTAATGTTTACAAAATTCGGTCTATTTAAATTCTTAACGTTGTAATCTGATTTAATAATCTTTAGTTATCCTCATCCAAAATATACATTTTATACTCTGTATCAAGATTGTTTCTCAACACTTTCGTTTATAACATTTAGAAAAATACAATTTCCATTAATATGTTCTAATTTATATATCGCGTTTAATGTATCAGATAATCTATTGAGCTCCGACTTCAAATCAAGGATTAACCTATCGGGTGGTATGTGTGTCATCGTAAATGAATAGGGGTTACTAGAATTGACTTTTAATACAAAGAGAAATATGTATTACTCAGCCAAAAACAGGCAATTTTCCAAGACTAAAATTGAACTGTTGTAAATAAAGGGTTTGTTGAATCCTAACGGTGAATCAGCACCTTATCTGCAACCTACCGAAAGAAGTATTAGCAATCTTGAATATAACAAATAGTAATAGGGGCTATTGCAGGTATACCAATGCCACAGTTCTGAGCAGAGACACTATTTGAAGATTAAATGCTGGATCGGATAACTTACCGTTGTCGACTCGCGGCCGTCATCTCGCCACCGTCATCTCGCCGCGGGGATTGCCGCTGTCACCGCGTCGCGAGGACAACTCGCCGCTCATAGCTACACCAAGAAGAATGTTTGCAGGAAGTATTTATGTTACTCTACCCTTTTGAATTTCTAATATTACCGAAGAATTATAAACACGGTACAAATAAATTTTTTTTTTAATGATGCAAAGAACTAGAAAGTGTTAATTGGAAAACCAGATTTATTTTTATGAAATGTGTGTTATCTAATTTGAAAGTATAAATTGAGAATAGCCAAAAATACCTAGATATTTATTCAGAACAATACTTTACCTTAGGCGATTCATCGAATGAGAAAAGGGATATATAATTGACGTATACAAAAACATAGAAGTTCAGAAACGGAACGTTGAACTTTATCTTTTTAAATACGACGGCCAGGTCACCGGCGGAGAGATGGCGGTGGCGAGTTATTTCCGCTGGGAGATGACGGCGGCGAGTCGACGGCGGCGACTTGTCCTAGACCGCTGTTTGAAGTTTAAATGTACAGGTAATGCTTTAACGCCTTTCTGACCACAAATTATTAGGCTAGAATAAACACCATTAAAATATATATCTTTGGCATTTTTAACACTTTATAAAATTTTCTATTTGTAAACCAATCGATCTTAAATCAATTAGATCTAAGTAGGAGGAATTAACCAATTCTGAAAAGAAAAAAACTCC
>JARFIW010000487.1:0-34198 GCA_036346225.1 Platerodrilus igneus | reverse complement strand
CCCGCTTGATGCGATCAATCTCGGTATCGCTCAACCGCCGTAACCCGCCAATGGGTAAATGCTGACACATAGCCCACCCATATAAATTGTGGTAGCATCATAATCCTGCATGTATTTGTTGTTGGCCTTTGCGTACCTTCCGCTGCATTGCGTAAAACCTCCACTTATGCCAGCTTTTACAAAATTGTGCATGCCAATATCAGTCAACAGTTTTAATTTGATATTTGTAAACTTCAACATTGCGTCCCAACTAAGGCTTAGGGCTGTCATGTACTGACAAGGGTCGACGTCATACGTGCTAATGCAGACGTTTCTAAAGTTTTCAAAAACGTGGGTCAACAACAGGACATCGGTCTTCAAGTACATGTCGCTATATTCCCCGAGAGTTTCCATACCGAAAGTTTTCCAAACTTTCAGCGCGCCCCTACTCAGCGAACGAGATGTCGGAAGATGTTAAGCGGTTGTAAAACCCCTCGTTTGTCGGCAGCGACTTTTTCCCCAAAACGGATGCATCCGTAACGTAGTCGTACGGAAACACGCCTTTTTCCTGAACCAGTTTGAACTTGTGGTCCTCGGGGAAATACTCGCGTAGTTGTACAAACTGATCGGGGTCTAAATTCTTCGCACTTTTGTCCAAGAATGTGTAACATACTGTTTTAATAAGCTCTAATAGTTCTAGTATTCCTAAAAATAGTTAGTTTCTAGTTTAATTTTAGCATGCTAATTATTAGAATTGTAGCGGCTGCAGGATCACCCAAGTAGCTTCTCAGCGAAGTTCCCAGAAAGATCTAATCCAAGAGTTAATCAATTTTTCTAAAGGCACTTACTTTAAGGGCACTAAACATGTCAAATTAGTCCATATCTATGATTAGATGTCAATCATGCTTTAGGATCCTATTTATGTCAGGGTGGTCTGAAGCAATTTTTCAATTAGCTGAGCACTCAACTAAAATCAATTCTGAGAGCTACGGTTGTGGTTATCTTAGGCATTGGCAGTTTTAATTAAAATTAAAGATTTACGACCGGCGCATCCTAAGCCGAGTAAGAGCGTCAAGAAAGGGGTTATTTTCAATTAACCAAAATGTATATAAGGAGGCCAGCCGGTGGGAATCGGGGTTGTTTATTTCCAGACGCGTTAGAGGTTAAAGCTAACGGTTACTAGTGATGTGTTTATTTCTCTGCAGTCAAGTGCGGGCCGTTATGTTTTAAGTTATTTATTTCTCTGAGTAAGTAATTAGTATATGTGATATTACTATGAACTCAAGGCTGTGTTATGCAGCATAAGTCAGTTATTTGTTTAAAAACAGTATTTGTCGACTTCCATAAAATACAATTCCGGGTGAATGCCCAGTTCAAGTAAATTGATCCGTTTTATTATTGCTTTGGAGACCGCATCGTTTTAGAAGGGTCTTCTATTATATTGTGTTTCGACGGTGTCAGAGGTCGTTAATCACTAATCCACGAGACTACCTGAGAATGCAAAGCTCAGGCCCGAAGTCAAGTTACGGTACTATTTGACCCTTGAGAAGGTCGTATTTTTCATGGTGTAGATGACCCCGTGGTTAAAAGGGTCGTCGCACTATGCAAGTTAATTAGAATAGGGTAGCATTAATAAATTTTTGTTATTGGGGTGTGTACACCTAGAACTGTATCTATTCAAAATATGTTTGTTAGTTAAGTTTAGTTAAGTTGTGTTTGTGCTAGCCGGAGACTATAAGTGACTTATTTTCTGTTCTGCCATTTTGGTTCATCGCCCACGAACAAAGTGCGACGAGAGCTATTACCGCGATTGGTCCATGGGCCGTTTAATTCCCATGGTGGCGCCCTTTTGTACATAAGGTTATTTACTTTATATTTTGTTATGCATATGTAATTAGTTGAAGTTTTAGTTAGTAGCTCGTTCAATAAAACAATCGAATTTTCGTCTCAGTGTGTTTGTTTAATGAACCCCCCCTTCACCGACTGCTGCAGCTTGCGAGGCAACGTCCCGAAACGTGAGGGTACGATGGTGTTAGAGGTCCTGTTATTTATTATTTATTGTTAATTGGATACCCTCACGCGGTAGGTAAATATTTTAAATTACACTGGCGCATTAACGTGGTTAAAATTGTAAATATGGTAAACAACACACGGACGAATTTTTAGATTGTTTTGTTTCTATTTAGTGTTAGGCAGAATTACAGTTTAATATTAGTGATTTAGGAACAAGTTTCGTTATTGTTGGCTTTTACCTTTTATTTAGTCATGTATGTGGTAGAAGCTTTAAGAAGCGATGAGCTTAGTTATGAACTTTAATTAGGAACGTTGAACCAACAAAGTTAAGTGTGTTAGAAAAGCGAAAATTATTGCGTAGAAAACTCGTTGTTGAGAAAGTCGACAGTAATGTTTTTCTAAGTATGAGAAAATTGAAATCGTTCAAAAGACGAAATTGAATTATTAAAACTTAAGATTTTTGAATTAGAAAACTGTTTAAATTCTTTTACCATTCTTCCTAAAAGGACAGAATATATTAAACTTAACACGAGATTAATGCATGTAACACAGAGACTAAATTATGTCAATTTCGATATTGAATTTTTAGAAGTACACAAAGAATTGCATTCCAAATGCATTAGAGCTTTTGAGATTTTAGAACAGGTAAACGGGGAAAATGAGATTAACGATAACCCTCTTTATTGTTCGGCTAGCAGTAATAAAGATCCTACAATAACACCAACAGCAGAGGGTTCATGCCCTGAAGCATCAGCGGTTTCTTCCATTAATACCCCATCGGTTTCGATTTCTAGTAATGATTTAGGTACGCTAATTAAGTCCTTGAATAAAACAACGACATCAGTCCCGATCCACAAGTGGGGATTACAATTTTCGGGTGAATCTGATTCTATATCGGTTTTAGATTTTATTCAACGCGTCAAAGAACTGCAAGTTGCAAGAAAAGTTTCGTCAGATGACCTTTTCGAAGGGGCTATTGATCTTTTCACCAGTTCAGCATTGGATTGGTATAGAGCAACGCGGTGTACAGTAAATTCATGGGAACAATTAATTTTAAATTGAAACAAGATTTTCTTTCAGCCGATTATGCAGAGAATCTTTTAATGTTAATTAAATCCAGACGGCAAGGCGCCGATGAATCACCTACCATTTATATTTCAAAGATGGTAAATTTATTTTCTCAATTAGAAGATTCCATTCCAATCAGGGAACAAATAAAAATTATTAAAAGAAATTTACAGACTTTTTATGCCACGCAACTGGCGTTAATTGAAGTGACTGACATTTCCCATTTGATTTCTCGTTGTAAGCTTTTAGAAGACATTAAGCCTACAAATTTTATTAAACAGGAACATTCGGATTCTGCCAACGTACCAGTTATCTTAGAACGTCAAGTTCGACAGAGTTCATTTTCTAATAATAATTTACCACGGTCCGGCGTTTCGAATTATTTTAAAACACAGCAAAATTTTCGACTATTTGTTTCAACTGTAAAGACGAGGTCACTCGTTTCATACTTGTCCGGAGAAACGCGGAATATTTTGTTATTCTTGTGGGCAGTTGGAAGTTACGTCCACAAATTGTCCAAACTGCTCAAATAATTCAAAAACTAAGGACAGGAAAGCGCGTAGTCAGCCGTTGCTTTTCTTCGTTTAATAATATTGCTGCTGACAAAAGACGTGGTCGGATTGGTTAGTAAAAGTTAAGAATTTTGTAAATCATCTAAGGTTTTTCAAATTTTTATAAAGTAAAAGATGATACAAGACCTTATATTAATATCGAGATATTTAAGGAAACTTATACTGCACTGTTGGATTCCGGCGCGAATACCTCTATTTTAGGCAGACATGGTTTGTGTTTATTGGATAAATATAAGTTAGAATTAATTAAAAATGTAAAACGTCTATATTAACAACCGCGGATGGCACTGCACAATCAATTTTAGGTTCAATTAATTTGCCCTTGACTATAAACGGGGTTACTCGGTCTTTAAATGTTTTAGTTTCCGACTCAATAGAGTGTACCCTAACGTTAGGGATTGATTTTTGTCAATTATTTGAATTGAAAGTAGATTTTTCAAAAAATGAATTTTATGCTCATTCTGCGGAAACGAATAAATTAAATTTCATTAAAGTCATGGCCGATTTAAATGAAGACCAGAAATTTGAATTAAACAAGGTTATTTCTTTATTTCAATCCCTGGATCGTCCTACCTTAGGCCGAACCACTAAAATTTCACATCATATTACAACGGAAGACGTTGAACCAATTAAACAAAGGTATTACCCATTATCACCGGCGATGCTGGAACATGCTAATAAAGAAATTGATGCAATGCTTGAACAAGGCATTATTAGCCCAAGCAATAGCCCGTGGAACTCCCCATGCTATTAGTAAAGAAAAAGCAAAAGGTGAATTTCGTGTATGTTTTGACGCTAAACGATTAAATTCAATTACAAAAAAAGACGCGTATCCCATTCCGTTTGTAAATGACATTCTTGATAGATTACGCAATGCGAAATATCTCAGTTCAATCGATTTAAAAAGCTTTCTGGCAATTGCCCTTGAGTGACGAAAGCAAGGAAAAACAGCCTTTACTGTCCCAAGGCGCGGATTATTTCAATATAATGTAATGCCGATGGGTTTGGCCAATGCTCCAGGCACATTACAGAGGCTCATGGACTCTATTTTTGATTTTCATTATCCCAATCAGTATTTGTTTATTTAGATGATATAATTATTATTTCAAGCACATTTAAGGAGCATATTTGAATTTTGAACGAAGTGTATGAGAAGTTAAAAGGCGCTAATTTAACAATTAACAGTTCAAAATGTGAGTTTTGTAAACCAGAGTTACAATATCTGGGATATATTGTGAATAAAGATGGTCTCCGAACTGACCCAGCAAAAATTGACGCAATTGTAAATTTTCCTCAACCCAAGACAGCCACTGAAATAAAACGTTTCACCGGTATGTGTTCTTGGTATAGGCGTTTTGTTTTGGATTTTGCCACAATTATAGCACCTATTAATGATTTACTAAAGGGAAAGAGAAAATCGCAAGCGATTAAATGGACGGACGAGGCTCTTATTTCGTTTGAAAAAATTAAAGATGTTCTTACAAAGGCTCCTATTTTAAGGAGTCCTGACTTTTCGAAAGTTTTTTCTTTACAATGTGACGCCTCAAATTACGGCGTAGGTTGTGTTTTAACTCAGGAGAAGGAGACGAAGAACATGTAATTGCTTATGCTTCTCGCAGTTTAAATTCAGCAGAGAAAAATTATTCAGTCACAGAACGGGAACTTTTGGCGGTGTGTTTTGCTATTCAAAATTCCGACCATATATTGAAGGAACTCATTTTAAGGTCATTACGGACCATCATTCTTTAATTTGGCTCCACAACTTAAAAGATCCTGCGGGACGTTTAGCTAGATGGAGTGTGAAACTCCAACAATTTGATTTCGAAGTTATCCACAGGAAGGGTAAATTTAATGTGGTACCAGATACATTATCCCGAGCTCCTAGTGGAGCCTATGCTATTAATTCTTTAAATTTTTCTTTACACGAGGTCGAGGATTGGTACAAAAACATGTTAAATAATATTAAGGAAAAGCCAGATCTATATCCCGATTGGAGAGTAGAAGATGATAAAATGTATAAGTTTATTCCGAATAATTTGAATATCAAAGCCAATTTAATTGAGTGGAAGTTAGTAGTGCCGAAATCATGCCGTGCACAAATTTTAAAAGAATGCCATGATGATCCAGTTTCGGCCCATTTGGGTATATTTAAAACATATACAAAAATCAAAGAGCTCTATTACTGGCCTAAAATGCGGTCATATATTTCTAAATACATTAGTAAATGTGTTACGTGCTGCCAAAGCAAATCCAGCACGTTCAACCATTATGGTTTTATGGGCAAAGAGAAAAAAGTTTCATTTCCGTTTCAATGTTTGTCGATTGATTTAATGGGGCCCTTTCCGCGCTCGAAATTGGGGAATACTTACCTTTTAGTTGTTACTGACTGGTTTACAAAATTCACTTTATTGCATCCCATGCGCAGCGCTTCAACAAAACAAATTTGTAATTACCTGGAAAATTTTGTATTTTTGGTATATGGGGTACCTCAAATTTGTATGATAGATAATGGCCCCAATTTAAAAGTAATTTATTTTCCAATCTCATGACAAATTATAAAATACCTTCGGTTTGGTTTAACGCCAGCTACCATCCTCAAGTTAATTATGTAGAACGCGTTAACAAGGTAATTGAGCTGCCATTCGCAGTTACATTCAAGATTCTCATAAGAATTGGGACGATAATATTCACAAAATTGCCCATGCGCTTCGTAATGCTGTTCATGAATCCACAAAATATTCCCCAACATTTTTAGCTTTTGGACGCACGGTTCCTCTGTCCGGGGAATTCTATAATAAATTAAAGGATTTAAATCCAGAGGATCTAGCAATTGATACTCGAGAACAATTGGTTCAAGACCTTAATGAATTATCGCCCATCTTTAAAGAAGTTCAGAAGAACATACATTTGGCGTATGAACGTAATACGCACTCGTACAATTTAAGGCGCAGACCATTAAATTTCAAAGTAGGGATTTAGTGTGGAAGCGCAATTTTATATTATCAGATGCTTCTAAACATTTCAATAAAAAATTAGCCCCGAAGTTCCTAGAAGCAAAGGTGATGGAAGTTTTAGGTTCTACCACTTATAGACTATCTTCCATGGACGGAAAACCGCTAGGGGTGTTCCACGTCCAAGACCTAAAACCTCACTAATATTTTATTTTTCCAATTTTTATTTTTCCTTCCGCCAATTTTCTGAAAAGACTCATTTGTCTTAAACATAATTGCGGTTGGATGTTTTAATTTCTACATTTTTTTTTTTTTTTTTTTTTCAATTTTCTTGAAATTCCTAAGAGCAATTTCAATTTTTCGAGGGGGGCTGTGTAACATACTGTTTTAATAAGCTCTAATAGTTCTAGTATTCCTAAAAATAGTTAGTTTCTAGTTTAATTTTAGCATGCTAATTATTAGAATTGTAGCGGCTGCAGGATCACCCAAGTAGCTTCTCAGCGAAGTTCCCAGAAAGATCTAATCCAAGAGTTAATCAATTTTTCTAAAGGCACTTACTTTAAGGGCACTAAACATGTCAAATTAGTCCATATCTATGATTAGATGTCAATCATGCTTTAGGATCCTATTTATGTCAGGGTGGTCTAAAGCAATTTTTCAATTAGCTGAGCACTCAACTAAAATCAATTCTGAGAGCTACGGTTGTGGTTATCTTAGGCATTGACAGTTTTAATTAAAATTAAAGATTTACGACCGGCGCATCCTAAGCCGAGTAAGAGCGTCAAGAAAGGGGTTATTTTTCAATTAACCAAAATGTATATAAGGAGGCCAGCCAGTGGGAATCGGGGTTGTTTATTTCAGACGCGTTAGAGGTTAAAGCTAACGGTTACTAGTGATGTGTTTATTTCTCTGCAGTCAAGTGCGGGCCGTTATGTTTTAAGTTATTTATTTCTCTGAGTAAGTAATTAGTATATGTGATATTACTATGAACTCAAGGCTGTGTTATGCAGCATAAGTCAGTTATTTGTTTAAAACAGTATTTGTCGACTTCCATAAAATACAATTCCGGGTGAATGCCCAGTTCAAGTAAATTGATCCGTTTTATTATTGCTTTGGAGACCGCATCGTTTTAGAAGGGTCTTCTATTATATTGTGTTTCGACGGTGTCAGAGGTCGTTAATCACTAATCCACGAGACTACCTGAGAATGCAAAGCTCAGGCCCGAAGTCAAGTTACGGTACTATTTGACCCTTGAGAAGGTCGTATTTTTCATGGTGTAGATGACCCCGTGGTTAAAAGGGTCGTCGCACTATGCAAGTTAATTAGAATAGGGTAGCATTAATAAATTTTTGTTATTGGGGTTTGTACACCTAGAACTGTATCTATTCAAAATATGTTTGTTAGTTAAGTTTAGTTAAGTTGTGTTTGTGCTAGCCGGAGACTATAAGTGACTTATTTTCTGTTCTGCCATTTTGGTTCATCGCCCACGAACAAAGTGCGACGAGAGCTATTACCGCGATTGGTCCATGGGCCGTTTAATTCCCATGGTGGCGCCCTTTTGTACATAAGGTTATTTACTTTATATTTTGTTATGCATATGTAATTAGTTGAAGTTTTAGTTAGTAGCTCGTTCAATAAAACAATCGAATTTTCGTCTCAGTGTGTTTGTTTAATGAACCCCCCCTTCACCGACTGCTGCAGCTTGCGAGGCAACGTCCCGAAACGTGAGGGTACGATGGTGTTAGAGGTCCTGTTATTTATTATTTATTGTTAATTGGATACCCTCACGCGGTAGGTAAATATTTTAAATTACAAATGATGCCATAAACCGTAAGGAGTCGATGAATCGGAGTTGAATGCAGCCTGCATCGTCCTCCTCATCACCCTCATCTTCACCATCCAATCTTCCTTGTTGTTAGGTATGACGCTGACACTCTTTGACACACCCCAGCTCCTTAACAATAAAGTGGACATCATAACCATAAGTTATGGAAAATAACAGGAATAAACGTCGGCATCTTATACTTCAAATTGCAATGGCTATGAGCCGCAAAACGGAATTTCCCGTTTAGGTGGTTGTGGTCGCGTACCCTCTCTTCTCCTAATGGCTTTTTGCAAATACCACAGTCGTCAACCATATAAAAAAAGCTTGTCTAATGGTTCAAGCGGTGCCATGGGAACATTGGTTTTTAATATGGATCCTAACCGGCAAACCTCTTCCTTCATCTTCTCTACAAACACTCTGGCTGCATCAGGACCCCTGTATATTTCAAACTTCGTAAAACCATCATCATAACTACACTTAATGTAGTATGCGAAGCTATAAGGGGTATGCTCCTACACGTTGTTTGTAAACGAAATTGAGGTGTCTGGAACAACAGAGCTAATAGGTTTAAGCACCGACTCGAAATCAGCATAAATCGCAAAAGGTACCCTCATCTGTTTATGGATGTTTTTAAATTGCACAATGTTGTTGAAAGCATTCGGCATTTTTGTAGCAACATGGTTACACTCATGTTCCCAATGCTTCCGAAGTTCCTCTTCGGTGCGGAAGTAAATCAAACACCCGTCGCATAAGTAT
This sequence comes from Platerodrilus igneus, assembly GCA_036346225.1. Lineage (NCBI taxonomy): Eukaryota > Metazoa > Arthropoda > Insecta > Coleoptera > Lycidae > Platerodrilus > Platerodrilus igneus. Next base: position 25,034 of record JARFIW010000487.1, on the reverse strand, counting down.
GCTTGATGTCCTCGTTTATATATTTGTTTATTCTTATTTGTTTATTTGTTCCAACGTTTCAGTAGTCTGCTACCTTAAATTTAAGCAGATCTGGCTTCCCCTCAGAAAGTAACCGTCATGTGTTATGTGTGTGTAGGGGTGGATGGTTGTGTGTATGTGTGTGACGTTGGTCCGTGTTGCGTTCCCCCTCTAGGACCAAGACCATCGGCAGCCGGATATCCCTTTCGTCAAGGAAGAACGCACAACGGACATTGCGTTATCAATCCGGACCCGCTGACAGCCTGAAATCTAGATGTTGAAAAGGCAATGTAAGTGTGTGTTGTAAGATGTGTGTGTGTGTGAGAGAGAGAGAGAGAGAGGGAGAGAGGGTTGTGTGTATGTGTGTTGTGTGTGATGTTGGTATCCGTGATACGTTCCCCCTTTATGACCAGAACCATCGGAAGCCGGATATCCCAGTCGTCAAGGAAGAACGCACAACGGATATTGCCTTATCAATCCGGACCCGCTGGCAGCCGGAAATCCAGATGTTGAAAAGGCAATGTAAGTGTGTGTTGTAAGGTGTGTGTGTGTGTGTGTGTGTGAGTGAGAGAGAGAGAGAGAAAGAGAGAGAGAGAGGTTGTGTGTATGTGTGTTGTGTGTGATGTTGGTATCCGTGACACGCTCTCCCTTTAGGACCAGGACCATCGGCAGCCGGATATCCCAGGCGTCAAGGAAGAACGCACAACGGACATTGCCTTATCAATCCGTACCCGCTGGCAGCCGGAAATCAACATGTTGAAAAGTCGATGTAAGTGTGTGTTGTAAGGTGTGTGTGTGTGTGTGTGTGTGTGTGAGAGAGAGAGAGAGAGAGAGAGAGAGAGAGAGAGAGGGAGAGAGGGTTGTGTGTATGTGTGTTGTGTGTGATGTTGGTATCCGTGATACGCTCCCCCTTTAGGACCAGGACCATCGGAAGCAGAATATCCCAATCGCCAAAGAGGAACGTGTGTGTGTGTGTGTATGTGTGTGTGTGTGTGTGTGTGTGTGTGTGTGTGTGTGTGTGTGTGTGTGTGTGTGTGTGTGTGTGTGTGTGTGTGTGTGTGCGTGCGTGCGTGCGTGCGTACGTGCGTGCGTGCGTGCGTGTGTGTGAAATGTGCTTGATATGTTAATTTGTGTTTATGTTTGCCTAGGTTACTAAAAGGTTGGATTGAATTAGTATAATTTTGTACATGTTTGAACTTATACTATTACATAAATAAAAATTTAGGTTCTTTCAGAGGAAAGGATTTGTTTGCTGTATTATTTGCCTCAGGTATGTGTAAATTTGGTTCTTAAAATTTAGCGTTAGTAAAAAGGAAAAGAAATTCCCTATTCTACTACTTAAAATTAACTTATACTACTACTGTTAGTTATTATTTGTTAAAGACAGAGTGGCTAATATGTAGAAGCATGCAAATTCTACATATTAGGGGGTTATATTGTTTCAAAGTCGGGTTGATGCTTTGATCTTGTTGCTTCTGGTCGTCAAGAGTAGAGCTCTTGGAATTCCAGGCGATCGGTCTCCGGTCTCCGGGGCAGAGCCTTGGTCCGAGGAGAGGTGGTCTGTCTCTGTCCGGGTTGTTTTGTTTGTGTCTTTTATCCGTCAAGATAACGTTGGTGGATGAGTGCCGTGGTTTTTTGTGTGAGTGCATTTAAGTGTGGAAAAAGGTTTTCATTCCAAATCATCTGGTGTAGGGTCTTGTTTAATAATGTTTGTCTATGTTCGCAGAGGTACGGTTGTAAGTCATTACACTCGAATACTACATGTTCCGGTGTTCCTATTTCTCCGCACGTGCATATGTTGTTGTCAACTATGTTCATGCGTTCTCTGTATGTTGGATGGGGTCCGTGGCCAGTTAGGTAATGAATAAATCCCCGACTGGGCACCAGGTATTTGGCTTTTAGGCGGTCTTTAATATTTGGGATCATTGCGTATATCCTTCTACCGGTTGTGCTTTGATCCCATCTTGTCTGCCATTCTGCAAGTATGTAGTTCGTTTATATAACTGGCTACCAACCAATTTCCCCAGACTGTTTATCCAGCAATAGTGGCTGTTTCCATCATCTTGCAAGTACAATAAATTTATGTGCCGGACTCTTCTGTTCTTTGTAAAATGCAGCGGCCCCACAATTAACTTACCTTCCACAAAAACGCTAATGCTGACACTATTCATCTGCTCGAATTTGGGTATATCGTACATTCTACCTGGAAATTCAATTCCATCCATGTTCAGGATTGTGCTGTAGTGGAGATAGTTGGATATTCTTTGTGGGTTTTGATCCACCGGATGAATCGCTGCCATTACGGATCATGCAAAGCATGCCAAGTTTTCATTTTGGACGTTGATTACTACCTTCTTATCTTTTACCCACTTAGGCAGATCGATATACGAGGATCCCCGATGCGAGATGTACTTATAAATATTAAGTTCCAGATGCAGCACATTTTTCAAACTCCAGCCGGATTCTCGTCCCTAGAACTCTTCTGACTTTACACCCATCACCCATGTCATAGACGTATATACCTCAGTTAGATCTGACGAGTGGGCGATTACATGGTTTTTGGTGTTGAACGATTTAACGTCGTCAACACTTCGATCGGCGCTTATTTTGGTGTAAAGTCCGAACAATTGTAGATTGACTTTCAGGGCGTTGTGTTCATTCAAGTTTTCTCCCACCAACCGCGTAAAAAAATTTTCATGTTGACCAAGAAACTCGGTAACATTAATATTCCCGTTAGTGTTTTTTATCCGGTATGTCGCAATACGACTCCGGAATGCCGTACTTACAGTTTCCACTGCATCCTCTACCGCACGACTTGCAGCAGATTTGTGTGCGTTGCTTCGCAAATGCGCGGTATATGCAGTTTTTGATACTTGGCCGTTACACACGTCGCACTTTACAACTTCGATACGTGGATGCTTAGACGTCGAAGGTCTATCTTAACATGGGAGTAGGTGTTTAAGCCCCATCGATGTTGTAGCTTTTTCCTCTGAAAGGGAAGCTTTACGTTTAACACCTTTCGATATTACCATACTATTCACGTTACGTCGATGACGCTGAAGAGCATCGGTTGTAGTAAATGTAGAGCGACATATTTCGCACATGAGCGTCTCGCTTTGAGGTTGCTCTGAAACGTGCATCCCTGCTACCGGTGCTGCTACAACCATGCGCTGTACGTCGGTGGCGAAGCATGTTGCATCGTATAAAGAAGGAAGAGCTTCATACGTCACAATTAAAAACTTTTTAGATTCAATTTTCTGTAATTTTGAAAAACGGTATCAGACACTTGAATAACAACGCGTGCGGGTTCTTAAACTCGACTTCTTTTGCTAAAGCAAAAACAAAACTGACAATTACGCGTATGGTACCAATTTATATATCTGCAGACGATTTTATTTAATTAGAGGGGAGCCCACAATTACCTTCATAAAACATATTCTAGGGCTATTCGTTTTACTAACAACTTAAACCTTGAAACAGGTAATTAGATTGCTATACCTTTAGGGCAAATGTTTTTAAAGTGAGAGAACTAGTTAAATATTCTAAACTTTCAAATACTTTGGTTAATTATAGTAATTTGAAAAGGTATGACTAATAGCCTTGACGTTAGAACTTGCAAAGAATTTTGTAAAATCTTCGCATGCGTTAACTACTGTTATTTAATTTTGGTTTAAGATGGGTTCAGTTTATAAGAAATTTTTGAACTGATCAGACGTGTTTTTAAAATAATGGAACTCTCTGGTTTTGATGTTAAGTCAGATGTGCGAGTGCTGCAAGTAGACGTTAACAGATTAGTGGAACATTACGTACAATTTAAGCAAATTCGTATTACCTGCTTCTTCTCGTCACCATAATGTGGAAATTGGTTTTGACTTGTATGGAGATTTACGGCCAGTACTTCAAATTGTATGTTGCAATAGATGCTGCAACAGTTATTCAATCAAATTGGGAGATTGGAATAACTTTTGCGATCTTCGAGTAGAACTTATGGTGAACCGATTTGCTCAAGATGTTCAACGAATGCGATTAAATGATTTGGATGTAGAAATAGACGACATGCATTTTCAACTTGGTAACGAGTTTGATTTGAGATTGAAAGCAAATAAATCGTGTTCAAAGACTGCTATGGTCGGAAGTGGGTTTTTGAAGAAGAAGAGGATGCGTTTATACTACAACTTACAAAGAGCGTTAGTGTCACCTCTTTGGGTGAACACGAGTTACAGAGATTATTTCGCATGCGAGAATTACTGACTTATAAATTAAACCAAATAAATAATCGGGAATTTCGACCGTTTTAAAATGGAATAGTGTGCTTTATTGCCGACTGTGATTTCAATGATAAAGTAAAAGTTAACACAAGAAGAGGAACAAGCAAAAATTTTGCTGGAAAGCGATATTCGAGTATGTAATTATCTATTCAGCGGCGGAAATAGCCAGAATTATTTAACTACTTTAGAAGTAATCATGTGCAGCCTTGATAGATATGTTAAGGACGTGCTGCAAGCGCGATCGTGTTTAAAAATGTGTAAGCAATGGAAAATTTCGGGTAATTCCAGCTCGGTCATATAAAAACATTTTAAATAAAAGGTAAAAACGTTTATCGAATCGCTTCAGAATTGGTGAACAGGGAGGCTGTGGTTATCATTCCCAGTAAATTAAAAAGATTTTGTGTAATGAGAACTTTGTTTAAGTTATTGTTATGCACAAATTTTGTAAAATCTGCGTACAGCTGTAAAAAGTATAAATAAAGATGTTTTACATTTAGTTTTTGTTTGTTGAAGGGTGCATTCCGGTAGGGGGTTAGTTAACAAAGGTATAAATAATCTACCATTCGAGCTCCACATTCCAAGTTATTCTTATTGTGGTCCTGGGACCCGATTAGAAGAAAGGTTAGCCCGAGTCGATCCTTGAATAAATGAGCTGGATCGCTTGTGCAGGGACCACGACATTGCATACTCCAAGTACCCCGACGAACTCCCAGCTAGACATCAAGCAGATAAAATTTTAGAAGAAGGAGCCTGGGGAAGAGTTATGTTCAAGGACGCAAAGTTTGATGAAAAGGCTGCAGCTTGATTAGTGACAAACGCTATAAAAGCAAAGAGAAAAAGGGTATGGCCTTAAAGAAGAAAATAAGTTTCAAAGGAGGATTCCTGAAGAAAATACGATCTGCAAAAGACCGAGTTGATTCCGACAACTTGAAAAAGCGGCTAGACGTCGGTACTCTAAATGGTAAAAAAATCATAAAGGAGCTGGTGGGAGAAGCAAAATTAAAGTTTCACGTTTTATACCCGTTCCACAGAGAGGAGGTTTTCTACCATTGATTCCGATTTTCGCAGGACTAAGTGCTCTAGGAACCCTAGCAGGTGGCGCTACTGGAATAGCTAAAGCAGTAAACGATGTCAAGATAGCCAACGAACAGCTTAAGGAGAGTGAACGGCACAACAGATCTATGGAAGCCATTGCCGTTGAGATAAAAGGAAATGGAATGTTTCTAAAACCATACAAAGAAGGCACCGCATTATCCTTAAAGCCGTACAAACAGGAGCGTGGCATTTGTAAAAAAGTATCAAAAAACTAAGCAAGTTACCTCGAAGAGTTCTCACCGACGTGGATATAAGGATCTACGCATCTAACATTCCTCATTTTCGCGGCGTCTTTTCTAGAGATCAGTTACAAATTAGACCGCGTGTCAACGAGTCTGGTGTGATTAATTGAATACCACAAAAGGGCCGGTGCACATTGGGTGGGATACCGAAAACGTGGAAATAGTGTGTTATACTACGATTGGTTTGGAGACTTGAGACCACCGGAAGAAGTGAAGAGATATTTTTGAGGTTGCAGAATTTCCTACCACAGCGTACCGGAGCAGTCTTATAACACTTACAATTGCGGTCATTTAGTGTTAAAGTTTCTTAGTGACAATGGTTAAAACAGTGAGCGTGTTCGGATATGGTAATATCATATCGACGGGATCCATTTACCCACCAATCAAATTAAAGCAAGACGGTGAATATGCTTTAGGTTTAGTGGGACTGTATACTTGTAATACTGTGCAAAACATACATCCAGGAAACAACATCTTATACTTTAACGATCCTGAGCATCGTAGAGTAACTATTGAACCTGGGTCGTACGAATTAGAAGAAATAAATGCATATATATACAGGAGGTTTTCAAAAAAATGGTTCAGTCAGAAGCCGGACATCAACGAGAACATTGAAAAATATTTTAAACTGAGGACAAACAATAATACATTAAAATGTTCTATACGAAGCAGTCTACCGATTGATTTTGGGGCAAACCGTAAAAACAATATTGGTAGCATTTTAGGCTTTACCAGTCGCAAATTGGACGCAGATACTGTACATATCACTGATCAGCAAGTGAACATAATTTAAATATCAAACATCGGATCGTTCAGAAACAATTTTCTTACTCACAGCATATTCGAATTCAGTCTGTCTGTACCGCCTGGGTATAATCTGGAAAAGGAGCCGAATCACGTTATATATTATCCACTGAGCGTGACAGAAATTGATAATATTACAATCAGATTAGTCGATCATTTGGGTGAATTGGTGAACTTTTCACCGGAAACATACCCCTCTGTTAGACTGGAAATAAAAAGCAGAAAAATATGCCTATCGATTTTGTATATAAGACACGCTACCGCACCTCCAGACGAACAGTAGTGAATACGACGTCAAAGTGTCAAGTCATCCAGAAACTTACAGCGGAAGAAATACGTTTCTTAAAATCCTTAGGATTAAAAGTTATAAATGATGGGTGGCAGGAATAAGCACAGCTTAGATCTCCACGGTAATGAAAACGTCAAACTTGGAAGGCTTAAATATGAGGACGTTCCCAAATCAGATGTGTTTGAAAGTTATAAATTAGACGCAACCATAATAAAAGAATATCTTCCATTTACATTGAATGCAGAAAACAATGATCGGATTTCAATTAAAATTCAGAGCAGTGATAATATCACATACCCTCACGAAAGTTTCATATATATAAGGGATACCTATAAGCCTACGGAAACGTTATGAGAAGCAACAACAACTGTGCATCCGATTAGAGCAGCAGAACCGGACCCTAAAGCTTGCGAGTTTACTAGAAATGCCCCCTACTTTCTGTTTGAGGAAATTCAGTACAAATTGGGTAATAATCAAATAATAGATGTCTGCAGAATCCCAGGAATTACAAGAACTATTAAGGGTTTAGTATCCATGGAAGAATCAGAAACAAAATCTATTACACATACCGGGTGGAAACCTGATACCATATTCCAAGATGGACGGTTTAGTTGTGCTATACTGCTAAAAACCATTTTTGGGTTTTTTGAAAATTACAAGAAAACTATTCTCAAGAGCTGATTTTAATCAGATCTAAGTCGGGCGTAAATTGTTACAAGTCGATCCGAAATACAGTAACGTTTAAAATACAACTATTTCATAAGAGGTTCCGCATATAACATTAAGTGATTTCGCCAAAGCTTCGCTGCTTTCGGAAATGCAAAATCAATCATCTATAACGGCCGCATTCAGAAAATGGGAACTACACGAATTACCGTCTCTAAACACAATCAAAGTTGCAAGTGTGGAAAGTATCGAACGAAACAGAGAAGGCTCGGTGAATATTACTGGCGTTGCAAAATGGAAAATATTACAAGAAAGAAGAAAATGCTACAAGCTTTACTTATGCCAATATAACCAATGTCAAAGTGTATCTAAACTCTCAGGCGTTCCCTCAAAGTCGATTAAATTTGGATTTCGAGCAGAACGACTACTTGCCTGCGTACCTGTCTTATGCATCTTTTATGAAAAAATACTATCCGAACAAATCATCGAAGAACCACAAATATTTATAATGACTCCGGCCGTGAATTCCTCCGACAATATCACAAGAAACTCTAATTTGCAAACGGCTTAATCGAGCCTCTATGTTGGATCGCCAATAAAGGATGCTTTGAATTGTGTAATTATAGAAAATGTGCCGCTATGCTGGGCTTCAATAAAAGATATTATAAAAACAAAATTGATCTGATATGATTCATTGCCTGAAGATGCCTGTACTATCTATCTAGCTCAATGGAATGAAACTACAAAATTTCAACATCACAATTTTAATCAAATAAAATATTTATAAACAATCCTTCATTAACACACATTATCCAAAATTATTACTTACACACAAGCATTAAAACTATAAATGAAGAGCACATCTTAAGTCAAAAACAAACATTTCACAACTATAGATTAATATGGAGAACTTTGAGTCTCTCCCAGACCTTTCTTATGTAAATCACACTATGTACGAATTGTTAAAAGGAGATGTATAATTGCAATAGTTTTTCTTATCTCCGAAAAAGAAAAACGTAGCTTATCAGACACCCCTTTAGAACCTTTGATAATGGACGAATTTAATCGGAATTCAAACTCAAAACAATCTTACAATATCCATTCACAAATAACATCTATACGCCAAAAAATCTTATGCAAGCTAAATCTACTTAAATTAATTACATAACGAAATGTTTATCTAAAGATTTAAACAATGAGATACTTCCGGTTTTGACCATTAAATTATGCAGGATTTATAATTTTTCAAGCCAAGTCGTTGACCAAATTTCTGTCCCGGTTTTGTACCATAATAATTGCACCGGAAAATCAATTTTCAATTCTCTGTTTATGTTCCCATTAATACGTTAATTAACGCCATAATACTTCTTCCCATTTAAGTCGTTCATATTTCAATAGAATTTACTTTTATACCTTGTAGTTTACTCCATGCGTTTTAAAGAAAGATATTGTTTTAACCAATATTTCAAACGTCGAGCATGACCTTGCATGCAATTTAAATTACAACTCTTAATTGACTGTTAAATGCATTATAGGCAACTGCTTTTCTAAACATAACAACTATTCGTGAATGACCGGTCTTGAATGTAGCTCTCTCCCTAATTATTTACCGGCTATTATACAAAAAGATTAAGTTCCGGAATCTTCTACACTTCTCCTGTTGCTATGATGTAATTTCTATGAAAATTGTTGTAGTGGCTCCCTAACGTTATCTAAACCGGCTAATTTATGCGGTCATAAAAATTTTACTTAATTAGAAGAATTATTGAAAATGGCTAGTGGTAATTGTTTGTTATCTGATTTATGGTCTTTACACGTCTCATCTTAGCAAAATTATTGTCGTATTCATTCTTTGTTAATTGGTGTAACGTTCTCGGAATGAATGGACATGCTCCCTCGTTATCGATTTATTATCATTTAATAAATCGTTAAACGTCTTATCTTTTCGTAAAAATTATGGTCGTAAAGCTATAAACCCACTAATTGGGCTGTTTTTATTCATGTTGTTTTATAGTAAAAGATAATTAGCTGTCATTTGTTTATTGATTTATGAGTTTCTATTATTGCAACCGAATGAAACTTTCAATATTAGAACAATCTATAAAGATTGAAGCGGCTTCTAGCAACTAAAATGCAGGGTTTTTGTAAAATGATGTTATCAATATTTTTGACATACTTTTGATCAATACTCCCTGTATGTTTGTTGTGGTTTGTTTAGCATTCTTCTTAATCTTCTTTGGGAATGAAACCACTCATAGTTTTTAAAATCTATTTTATTTAAGTTTCGATCCATGACCTAGGATCGTTGTCAAAATAATAAAAACTTCAAGTTTGACGTTTATGACATAAATTGAAGGTTACTTTGATTTATTGATGTTTGAAATATTTGGTTTGAGTACACTAAGCAAAAATTTTTAAAGTTTAAAAGAATGATTGCCTTCAATTTGTGTTGCGACCTGGGATCGACTTTCCTATGGTAGCCAATACGCTTAACGTGAAATCAGCTGATTAATTTTTATTGGTGAATTTTATATAAATTCAATAATTTGGGAAACATTTTTTAACATGTTTCTATTTATACAATTGAGAGATTTCCGATTTTATGTCTTATTTTACCGAGATTCAGTGGTTTCATTCCCAAAGAAGATTAAGAAGAATACTTTTGATCAAGTTACGCAAATCGTATTCCATGTCTTTAGGTGAGCGAATATTTACATATTTACATGAGACCTTGTTTTTTTAATTGGAAACACGGGCTTTATTTTCAACGAACTATTATTATTCTTTACTTACGTACTTATTTAGAACGTGTTTAAATTAGAATTACGGATTTTCAACCTACATAATATGCATTTGAAACTTGGTTTTAAACTGGATTTACTATCAAAGATTGGATTTTAATTTTCAAGGGTTTCACAATGTATTAAAATAAATTACAGCAAGCCTACCGTACTAGTTGAATATTATACAGAGTGTATAAGATTAAGTGTTAGAAATTTAGTATTTTTCATGGCTTTGAGTCGTTTTATTTACAGAATATAGTGCTCATTGACCTCTTATGATCTCCGTATCACATCAATATTTGTTAATAAGTAGAAAAATAACTTAGGCTTTTATTGAAGCCTAAATGATCATTTTAAATTGAGATATTAATTGAAAGATAGAAAATAAAAGATCTCGGACAAGATTCGAACCTGTAACCTTCCGCTTTCATCGCTGACGCGTTAATCAATTGAACCACCGGCACAGGTGATTTTAATTGCAAGGAACAAATCTAAATCGTGTACGCAAACATACACCAACCTTATATTTTCTATCTTTCAATTAATAAATTTGAAATGACCATTCAGACTTTGCATAAAAGTCTAAGTTATTATTTCATCCTATTAACTAATATTATAGTATTAATAATGCACATACCATGTGATTTTCTCTCTACACCTGTTACCTAATGCTCTATCTCATAATTAAATAATTATTTCTATGCCCTCTTGCGATCAAAATTATTTATAATATTTTTATAACGTAAACGACATCAGTGCCTTAGTTCGCGCCAAAAGTATCGTTGTGTATTCAAAATAAACAATGATAGTACGCGATAGATAGAACCAAATTTATCTTGGAACGAACACCTGGTCCGCAAGAGTGCATTATTATATAAAACGTGGATCGTGTGTGACCGCAGAGTACTCAAAAAGTGCCTAAATTTTTGTTTTTACCGCTTAAAAATATAATATAAACCGCAACTGTGTTAACCGTGGATTGTGCGTGCCGAAATCACCTATAGCACAGAAAGCCAAGAAATTATGGTGAGTTTTGACTTTTGTTTAAATGAATTTGTGCCCTTGATTAACGTTAAACATTTATACTGTAACAACCAGATTACAACCGCTTTATCGCTTTCCAATTTAGTCCCGCAATATTGTATCCTGATAATTTCTTTACACTAAATTGTTTAATCCATCCGCTTATTTAATTAATTACGTGGAGGAAGTTACGCCCCTCCACTTGGTGAACACACTAACATCTTTTGTGAACAATCGTCTAAGTATTACACGTTTTTGTGAAATCTAATATACATCTCCTTTTGAAAGTGATATTTTGTTTTGTTTTGAGCTAATAAGCATTTGCGCATCTGATACCACTTATAAATTACAATTATATCACATGCTCTAATATAGATATATACTTTTTAGGTCAGAAGCACAGGAAATTCTTGGCATTAACTACATTCGAGGCTTTATAAAGTTTTTGATCGTAACACCAAAAATAGCAATCTTTTTGGCAATTGTGCTTTTTGTAATAACCGGACATAAAGTTACAGCTGCGTATGTATATGCCGTCGCTAGCTTCTACGATACTTTGAAAACGTCTTTAACAATTCAATTTGTCACTGGAATTGCTTTCTTGGCAGAGACACGAGTATCGATAGATCGTTTGAAAAAATTACTTATACAAGAAGAAATTGTACACCCTGGAACCTTAATAACAAAGAAAAGAAGCAAATTTAGTAAAAATTCTCCTTTAATTGAACTTGAAGAAGTTACAGCGAAATGGTCTGCAAATAGTTCAAATTTAGCGTTAGATGGGATTACTTTACGTATTGATGATTGCCAACTAGTAGGTATAATCGGTCCTGTCGGATGTGGTAAATCCTGTATCCTTCATGCTGTATTGGGTGAGCTTGCTTTAGTAAGTGGTTCAATTAAGATACGGGGAAAAGTTTCCTACGCTTCTCAAAAACCGTGGGTTTTTACTGGTAATGTTCAGCAAAATATTTTATTTGGGAAATCTATGGATATTAGTCGCTATAAAATGTAATTAGAGTATGTTCACTAGAGCAAGATCTACAGAAATTTCCATACGGTGATCAAACGCTCGTAGGAGAAAGAGGTGTTATGCTAAGTGGTGGACAGAAGACAAGAGTTAGTCTCGCTAGAGCTTTATATACAGATGCCGATATCTATTTATTAGATGACCCGTTTTCAGCTGTAGATGTACATGTTGGAAAACATCTGTTTGAGCAATGCATAATTGAATTTTTAGCAGAAAAATGCGTCATTGTTGTTACACATCAGTTACAATACTTAAGTAGTTTCAACTGTCTGTACCTGGTAGAAAAAGGTCAAATTGTAGAGAGTGGTACGTACGAGGAGCTCAAGATAAGTAATTCACAGATGATGTCTCATCTACGGTCTGGCGATGAAAACAGTTTACAAGTCAATGATGAGTATGATGTTATAAAAAATTCTGCTGTAAATAAAACTTATAATAATAAAAAGCAGATAGTATAAAAGAACATAGAAGTACAGGAAGTATTAGAAGTGAAGTTATTATGTCCTATTTGAATGCAGGTGGATCTGTGTCTACTTGTATTTTTATAGTAGTTATATTCCTGTTATCTCAGTTTACATTTACAGCATCAGACTACTTTTTAGCGTATTGGTATGAAGTTAAAATGCAATGTTTACTTAAACTAACTGTTATCTAATTAAAGGTCAAATGTGGAACAAAAGAAAATTGATGACAATTACATCGATTTGCTCTCTAACGCAAATTGTGCATACATTTATACTAGTTTAGTATTGATTATGGCATTATCTACAATTGCCAGATCGTACACACTTTTTAAATTTTGCACAAACACATCAACGAAACTTCACAATAAAATGTTTACAAGCATTTTAAACACTTCAATGGAATTTTTCCGCCGCAATAACTCTGGGGTCATCCTGAATAGGTTTACTAAAGATATGGGAATTATAGACGAATCAATACCATTGCTCATTATTGAAAATCTTCAAATTTTTTCCACTGTACTGGGAGGTGTAATAATTGTTTGTATTGTTAATCCATGGATGATAGTAGGTACAGTTATAATTTTTGTACTATGCTATATTACACGAATTGTGTATGCACCAACAGGTAGGAGCCTCATACGACTTGAAGGAACTGGTAAGTTGCATCTTAATAATCATTTATTATTAAACGGTACAGTCACTTCCGATGTAAATATATATGCATGATAGTAGTGCGTTGTTTAAAGAGACCCACGCGGTTAAAACCCGTTCATGTACCACTCTATAATTTAATGACCCTAACAAATTAGTTGGGATGCAGTATTAAGTATTCTAATCTGGTGGAACGTGATCATTTTATCGAAAACAAAATCTTTAGGTTTGTGTGAAAAAGCAAAAGTTTAACGTAGAGTTGATAGAATAATTAGTAAATTGCCTCTTAAAAATTTAGTTAGAATATTCTGTAAAAGAATGATGACAAAAGGATATCTCCGAAATATGACAGCTAGTTAAGTGATTAAACTCCGCGGAAGCATTAAATTGTCTAGAATCAAAAAGGGGTAGCGCCACCGCATCTAATTAAATAACTGAACATAGGAAATTATCATAAAGGAAGACGCGGAAACCTCTGGAATATAAAAATATCAACGATATCAACAGTACACTAAGCTAATTTACCATATGTTACTTACTTTAGAACTATAGAACCAGTTTTCTGAAATAGCTTTATTGGATTATATCTGAAAATATAACATCACAACATAACGCCACATAATTTGAGGACACTTTTTGTGCCTTAGCATACAAAAGTGTAAGTTTACGCCATGTATCTGAATGCTGATAATAACCAATTCAACAACTTTTGTTTACCCTTAATTGAAAGTTTCGACCTCCTTTAAATTTATTTCTAAAAGAAGAATATTATGGCTTGAATCACATTAAATTAAACACGTACAAGTCAGAATAACAAATAACAATTTCGAAATTTAATTTATTTGTACAGACGTGGAAATGAATATATACATTTATGTATATATATATATATATATATATATATATATATATATATATGTATAATGCTGTGATAAGAAGTTGTTTAGGGATGTATTGAATAGCAAGGGCCGTGTAGTAAACATAAATTGCAATAGGATGCAGAAAACTGCATTTATTTAGCAGAAAATTAAGTAATTCATACATTATGTAAATAGCAAATATTTAACACCCTGTATATAGACCATAATTAGCTTTAAATAATGCGAATAAGCATATCTTACAAGAATAGAACGCGTATTTAGCAGAGAAATAGGTAATTCATACGTTATGGAAATAGCAAGTATTTAACACTCTGTATATAGACCTTTATTAATTTTAAATAATGCAAAGTAAGAATATCTTTCAGTAAAAGTACGCTTATTTAGAAGAAGTAATAGTACATGTAATTAAATACGCGTTGAGAAGTGTTTTAATTAGATATAAAACAAATACGAAGATAAGAGATAAAACCTAACAAAGCTTTATGTAAGTACGCGAAAACAATAAACATTTTAATAAGAAAACTCAATTTCAAAAATAAATAAACGAAAGTAGAATTGAAGTTACATCATTTATTGTGTTCTATCATGGAAAAGGCGATATCTAAACAAAACAATGTATGGTCAAGATAACGAGGTATCTATGGCAAATAGATATTTCAAGGAATGGCCGAATATATTACATTAGAAACCACTTCAAAATGCAGGAAATACAAAGGCCTTATTGGTTAAGATATCTACAAGACTTGTTGAAAACCCAGCTCACATGTAAGTGGGAACAGCCTTTATTTAACACCGAGCAATGATAAGACGGGTCACTTTAAACTCAAACAGGGCAAAGCTGCGTCACTGCTAAACAGAAAGTCACGCGTAATTTAATATTTAATAATATAATAGTGTATGTTATAGTGACAAATAAGTGCAACAATTATGAAAATTTCTTTTGCCGTTTAACGTGAGTAGAATTCGGGGTAATTTATTTAAACTAAATATTAATAATAATAGGGCTTCGAATGTTGATGATAAGAATTCTAATTGATGGTATAACATTTCAAATGTGTGGATAGATATAATAATTCGAATGTGTGAATATTTTGAATGGATCGATATAATACTTCTAATTGGTGGTACATTTTTCAATACTTTGAATTGGTCGATAGAATATTTCAAATGTGTTAATAAGAATAATTCAAATCTGGGTGAATATAATATTTCAAATCAGTGTCGACGATTTCGGTACAATTCTGGTACAATTTTGAGTTGCAAGAATCAATGCAAATAAAATAAAGAAGCACGAAGTAATTTATGGAAAACGAGGGATTCACAGAGCAGTGATAGACGAATGAGGATAACAAAGGGCTGTTGACTCACAACCTGAACAACCTGTAGCGGGTCAAATTTAATTAGTTTTAAGATATTTTTTCTATTTAAATTTCAATACTGAATTTATTCAATTTATATAAACTTGTGATAAAGTTAACAACAAACATTGCATACGTTAAACTTACGTAACATAGTATAAAGGGGTCCAGAACGTTCCAGGTCGCTTTGGTAAAAAGAGGTAGTTTTTGAAGACTTTAGATTGATTTCAAAGCATATAAATTTTGGGGTAAATGATACATATGATATTAATTGATTGAAGAGTATATTTTAATATTTTTCAAAACTTGTAAATAATATTTCTATTCATTATATGAAATTAATTGACTTCGTTTTATAAATTCAAACAAATAGGTAATCATAAAGGGGTGGAGAAGAGAAAAATTGATCATCGTAACATTGTGCACTTTTTGTAGATTAAATAGGGCTGGCCGTGGCATAATAGTAAAATTAGTAAGATTAAATTTGAAGTGAGAACACAGAGCGGTGGAGTTAAATAAAAACGTCATTACACTGAGTACGGCGTTATCATATCAATATATATATATATATATATATATATATATATATAAAATGTTTTTAATGGGTTTGAGGTCAGCTGGTAAAAAGAAAACTCTTTTATAATGCCTAAATTTTCGGATATATTTAATTTTTGATCACAGGCTCTAAAAATGTTACAAACAACTAGGCTAAATTATATAAATAATAATTGCAACTTACAAGATGCGTTGTTTTAAAAAATTAACATCGAAGTATTAAACATAACTTTTTAGTTTTTCACTTTTAAATGTAGGAAGGGTATATAATTTCTATAAGAAGAAATGTAAAAATAAAAATTTTGTCAGATTTTGAAATATTTCAAATTTTCTGTTTTAATAGGATACCTGATACATTTATTTAACGTATATGTTATGTTGTATGTGATAGTTGTTGTTTGTGTGTGTGTGTGTGTGTATGCGCATGCGTTAGGTTGTGTGGTGTGTATGCGTCTATGTATTTATAACGTTAAACATATTAACAAATATTACATTAGGTATGTAACTATGTTTTAAAATTAATTAAACATGTGTAAATCGAGCTCAAACCACTAATATCAGTTTTTTTATTTATGTTGGATGACATATTTCTTTAATTCTTTTTTTTAATCCTAAAATGAAATTTATTTTTGTTTTGAAAGCATGATACGAATGGTAATTTAAATATCTGTTGGAATGGCTTTGTTTTTGATACCAATCTAAAATTATTTTATTTTCATCGTTTCGATTAATAAAGTGTCCAGGAAAGGTACCGATTAATTTAGAAATATATAAAGCAATACCAAATATAGACAATGAATTAACTCATAAGCTAATTAAAGTATTTAAAAATTATAATTTTAAGTATGCAAAGAAATATATTTTATTAGTCAACAATCTCTTTTCAAAATTAAAAGATAAAACACCCGAACTATTTCAAAAAAATATTGTGTACCAAATTAATTGTTTAGATTGTAATGGCTTGTATATTGGACAAACATGTTAATCCTTAAATCAACGTATAACTCAACACAGAAGCCTGTGATCAAGGATTAAATATATCCGAAAATTTAGGCATTATAAAAGAGTTTTCTTTTTACCAGCTGACCTAAACCCATTAAAAACATTTAATATTACTGGAAGGTCATTATCTTTAATCTATATATATATATATATATATATATATATATATATATATATATATATATATATATTGCCGCGAATCTCTCTGGAAACAAGCTGAAAAAGCCCATGAAATTGTGCGTCATTTTCGGCTTGAAATCTACCTGAAAACAAAAACTCCTATTAACTTACTTTCAACTTCAATACTTATTTTATCTTCTGAAGATGTTACTCTTTTTGGACGCGAATACTTCTAGATTCTTACACAGCTTAAAAATGCTGTTTCCTCAAGGATATACATCACGGCTCCTCAGCTGCTCTCTGACATTACTGCCCTAATCTTTGAAGAAAGAAAACTCGAGTACACAAAATTATCACCATTTATTCCAATAGAAAAATTCAATATCAAGAAAAATATTCCTCTTATTATTGTTTTTCCCATGGATTACATAACAACCATCCTCACTTTAAAATAATTCCTTTTAGAACACATTTCCTAGATTTAATAATTATTGAAAGTAACTGGACGTAACCATAACGTTACGTTAAAACCCTGGTCTAATAAGAGCACATAGTAAACCCTTTGGAACTTGTGCTAAACTTTATTTTGCACTGAAAAGCACCTAAAACCCATTTACCTTTTACATAAGCCGTTAATATACAATTATTTTATGATACACATTTCGATCTCAATATACTTTGAAATAATTCATCATAACTATTACATAATTAATTTCTTTGTCTATAGAATTCACTAAAATACACCTCCAAAAGCACGGAATATCATAACACCAAATAATCATAAAAATAAACGTTTTTACAAAAATTCAGTTACCTGGGATGTAGCACACACAGGTGTCTGCCTTTAAACCATCACTAACCTCAACGACTGCACGTACTGGAATCACCCCAAGTTGACTCACACCATTTGGGACATCAATTATTTATCCAAAATTTTTATTTCTCCAATTTACTATAACTCCAATCCTCCATACATCAGTTAAGTTCCAACTTACATCCACTATTCCATTTGAGTGCTCAACAAGCACCAGTCACCAAATTAAGGAAGCAATTTCTACTTACAGTATATCACGTTTCGATTTTTCAAAATATATTTAAAAATAATTTAAAACTGTTATTTCTACAGTACACCAATTTCTATACCTTGAAATGATTTCGTCCAACTCCTTTCTATATGTGTATTCCTACCAACTATCTCCGTTTTTCCTATGTTCATTATACTAGTCTTTGTCTCCCCTAGTCGTTTTTAAAGTCAACGCACACCTAAACTTTGTCACCCCAATACGTGTTAAAAAACGGCCTCTCTATCTAATATCGATCCATTTCCACAACCTTCAACACTTATTGTTCGTTTGTTTATAACGATCCTGAGCGTTTAACTAGAAATCTTTGAAATATACTTTCTACCTATAGCCGTTTATAAGTTGTTTATCTACAACACTTTTCTATCTTTACGCTACATCTTTGCAGGTTAACCAATATTAAAGCTCTACACTAAGCTAAATTTATGTACCCTTTATGCACTCAAAGTAATCACCCTCGTATTTTATCGATTTTTACTATACACAAAAACTGAAAGCTTTCGTATTACTAAACCAACAAGCTACTTCTTTAAAATACAAATCTTTACCCTATGCTTTACGAAAATACGTTTCAATATTCGTAGTAAATATGTAGTACAGTTATTTTACACCGACGCAAAATTAATCCT
Organism: Platerodrilus igneus; assembly: GCA_036346225.1. NCBI lineage: Eukaryota > Metazoa > Arthropoda > Insecta > Coleoptera > Lycidae > Platerodrilus > Platerodrilus igneus. Next base: position 6,074 of record JARFIW010000487.1, on the reverse strand, counting down.
AAAGTTTAATGTAAATTGTAAAATACTATACTATTGTTTAGAAAAACGTTTTAAATTCTAATTGATTCTTATAGTCATGGTTTACCCCGCCATAAATGATTATCAGACCTATCTAACCTCTAATGTACCGTATAAATCCACAGTAATATATATATATATATATATTGTTAATTAATTCTTGTTTATATTTATTTAAATACTTTATATACAAAATTTGACTCTATTTTTCGTGCTTTACTTATGTCTGGTCGGTCTACAAAAATAAAATGTGCCTCGACTATTCAGAACCTCTCTTTCTCAGGGTACCTACACCTATCTACCGTGGGTTCGGTGATAGGTAGATGGTCACGACACCGACCAAACAGCACTACCTTAATTTTAGTATACGTAACCTTTTTTTATGCGTGTATGCCAAATATAATAAACAGATCCGCGTAGCCTCGTGCCAATTCAAATCCCCTTCCCAATGACTTTGACGTCCCGAAAAAACACAGTTTTCACCCGATTTATCTTCAGCTGTCGGCCTTTCCTTAACTCTGGCTAACGATCTCGACCACCGGCTGTGTCTTCACACTGAGCTCCAATTTCACAAGGACCACTTGGTTTTCCAGACACCAGGTTTTTGATATGTTTGCGTTTTATTTTCCACCCAAATCTATAAATAGTTACTGAATTTAGAATTTAGAATACCTTTAATTTTAACTTCCCCGCGCTAATTTTCTTCTACTTATACCGTCGTTCTGTTTAACCATTTCTTCCAATCCAACAACATACGCTCCAATACCAATCTTTAACCTGCTCTTTCAAATTCTGTGCTGCTTTATACTTTCCACCCAACATCTTTCAATCGTAATGTAATACCCAAATCACTTCCAATTCGTCTTCCTTCGGTCTACTAAATCCACTCTAAATCCTTTTTACCTCAATCCAAATCACTCTAAATACCAACTCTTATATACACCTGTCTCGGTGCCGCTCCAATATCTAATCTTCTATCTTTCCCCTCTTCTTAACACGTACTGTTCCCTCTGACTCTCTATACTTTTCTCTAATTTAATCAAAAGCTTTAACTTCCAAAAGGTTTTATTTCGATTTTAAAATATTCAACTTAGTACATTTATACCAAAACACGTCTTTTTACCAAAATTATTCAAATCGTTCTCGTTTATTATTTACCTAGGTGATACCGCCACCTTCAAAATTATTATGCCTACTCTTTATACATTTCTAAAATCCCAACACCCAACTATATCGTCACCACTAGTGTTGTGTCACTAATACCTATCAGTTATCTTTTTACACTTTACGATTATATAAATAACTGTTCGATCATTTGTACATATGATCGCGTCGCATAAATCACTTTTGATATATATATATATATATATATATATATATATATATATATATATATATTTATATATATTTTATAATCATTAACAGCTAGAGTGTGAAGAACACAACATGAACAGGTCTTTTTATTAAATAATTAACATTTCAATTTAGCCAAAGTTTTGTCAAAGTAATAATAGCCAAAATTATAAATGTTTGTTACTTGCGCACATCTGCAATGCCACAATGAAAATAACAAGATTCACAAATTATCTCAAAAAGAACAAACCATATTTAGTGGATCTACGCCATGTTTACAATGATTTAACTTTAGATTTATCTAGACTTCACTTTTCAATTAAAAACAAGTGTAGGAATTGCTTTAACTTATATATAAATTGTTTTCTCTAATTAAATCACTATAAAAAGCTTTTAACCAACTTGTTGCAAGCATTAAAATTTAACAATGAGCAACAAATGTATGATATAATTTGTACTTTAATTAATTTGGACAGTAAGTGTCACTAAAATATGTAATTTTACGAAAAATAGGATTTATTTGATCAACACAAAAATTTTCTTATCACGAATTGAAATATAAACTTTATTCAACTTATTGAATTTACATTAACAAACCCCTTTATGCATATTATGAATGATTCAGTTTAACAAAACGACATAAACTACAATTATCAAACAATTATGCTTCCATAACTCACCACCTTTTGCAGAATACGTGCTCCACCATAAACATATCCATGCAGGGGCCAAATCTTTATACAAATCATCAATTGTCGCCAACAACTGTGACAGTCATTGCTATTTCCTTTAACCAAACGAAGACAAAAATAATTACTAACTAGTACTGTAATTTGCACTAGCTAACATTTTCTCTGGAACCAAATCAAAGATAGTTTACATCCGTGTTTAATTTCCTGCTCGCTTATTACTAAAAACCTTTAATAATACTAACAGCCATCGCATTCTACTGACCAGTACTCGTAGAGTACATTTTAAATTAGTCAGGTCCACTCTGCTGCCTGACTCTTAATTATATTGCCGGCCTCAAAAATACAAAATAATAGTTAACATGTTTAAATACAAAATTCTACATTACGTTAACAGCTACCTTAAAATGTTTTCTTCTGCCAAAATTGAGGGGCGCCAAACCGCTTATCAAAGCAATTCATAATGATATTATTTCTATACAAAAGACGATTTTTCTGTACAAAATTCCCTTGCTTTGGTATCCTAAATTTGGTTATAACAAAAAATTGTAAATTAAAACACTTCTTCTAAATATCGCTCTATTACTGGGGTACCTAGATATCCTTTAAAAGTAACTGACTTTATCTATCTCCTAAATAAATTGAATTAAAAATGAACCTAAAATTAACCTTTATTAACATAAAAATAATTTCAGTACACATACAAATATACTTCCCTAAAATTTCTTACTCTGAAATCTTGCAATGTATTGCTAAAATAGAAATATCATAAGAAAATCAAGAAAAAAACTTTCAATTTAAGCCGTTGACAAAACTATTCTCTACGCAAAATTTTTCCTACTTTCATATTTAATTATCAGACACTCATAAATCCCAAATTAATGGCAATATCGCTCATAAAAAAGACAATTAAATAACAACCTTGTGCTATATCATTGTTCATTCCAAAATTAATAAATTTGATACTTCTACTACCTTATATTTCACTAATTAATCTGGTATTTCATATCACTAATTAGAACAACTAAAAAATTATTTTTCCTTAAATTAATTTGTAATTACATTTATAAAATCCCATAGCCAATGCATAATTAAAATTCTTAAACATACAAACTATGTACCTACTATGTACGGCATGTACATTGAACATGCTTTCCTTAGCGTGAAGATAAGTTTTGATGATTTAACGCATTCCGCCTTTCCATTTCTTTAAACTGCGTCCCGTTTACTTTTCCAAATTAACTTCGATTAATTTTTACTTTGCAAATTTATAGGTTGTCCTACGGTTTCACACAGAGCGCATCCTCCCTCCCTTCGGTCGCGATCTTACGTTCTCGTATCCCTACATATTCGATATTTTTGTGTATCGGAGTCCTATCTAACTGACCTTATTTCTTTTTTCAGTTGCGTTCAACAAATCTAATTTACGCCCACTGTAGATCATATTTAATTACGGTCATTGTTTACTAATATATGTATCCAGTTTAATCTTTACTCACCACAAAAGGTCTTACGCTTACAATCTATTATACTGTATTTATCTGTGGAAATTGTATACGCCAGTGTTTATCGCATTTTGATGTCTGCTTTGTGGCCTTTCTTAATGTTGTCGTCCTTCATTCTTACCATATAATGTATTTAAAATAATAAACCTGTACTTTCTTATCTAAATTCTTCTTATAGCAACAAAATTTGAAATATCTTGATTAATTAAGAATGATTATTTACGAAATCTTTTATACAATGCACGTTCCTATATTTTATACCTTTAAAATTCAATTTTATTTCTTTCGCATCTAATTTATAGTTAGCATAACGTAACGCGAGTTATGAATCCCCCAATCTTTATATGTATTACAAAATGGAATCTAATAGGAAATTATTCGAAATCATTAAGGAATTATTAAGTCAAGTACGACAATGTAATTCAGTGATAAATATAAAAAGGTTATCGTGATTACCTAGAAAGTAATATTGTTACAATGTATTGTGCATAGTATTAAGAAATAAGCAGACATGAGCTCTGCAAGTTCCCACAGAATTGTGAGGGGCAAGACAACATAAATACCCCGGGAGCCCCGAGACCAGTCGGACCAGACAAAGTATTTTCGCTTTAACATTGCAGTTTGCTTTGGCTACTCATAATAGTTTAATTAGAGTAATTTAAAACCAATTTGTTAAAATTCCATAATTAATGTCTGATTAAACTAATAAATTGTTACGAAGTAGCTTTTAAAAAAACCGCTCCCATGGCCCGAAACGTAACTCGCGTTACATATTATATCGACAAAAATATTAAAGATAATGCTTCAGATGATGTATATTGGGAATTACTGCAAAAATTAATGCAAAAACATGCGTGCGTGATAAAAGTTTTGCAACCGAAAACATGTGAGATTATGTAAATAGTCATTTATTAATAAAAGTAAAATAAACTAAAAGTTTTTTATGTAAAACATATAGTGTTAATATTAGAGAAAAATAATAATCGCAAAAGCAAAGAGAACCTAACATTTTTAAGAACCTCAAAATAAGCTTGTGTTACTAAATTAAAAAATTAGTAAGATAAATATGTATAGGTAACCGTATACTATAAGTATACAATTTTGTTTTGTTTTCTTTTATAAGACAACGGCTTGCATATTGCTACAGTAATCCGTGTGGACAAGAAAGAGAAATCAAGTAAAATTAGCCCGCACCAAGTACTACAACAAAAAAAGGGAAAAGGAATCCAAAGTGTAATGCCGTGCTAGCCAAAACTTCCTAGAGAGTCGGAAAGAGAGAAAAAGGAAACCTCAGAAAAAGATTTTGTTTACAAACCTCTAACAACAAAACAAGATACACAAAGAAAACCAGCATGCGTAGAAAACAAAGTTTATCTAAAACATATCCCGAAGGATGTACACAGTATACAAATCTACGAAAATAAATTTATCGCAAAATTTACAACCTTTTTTAATTACCTACAACTAAATTTTAACCTGTACATATAGCAAAAATTAATCAAAATCTAGAATGGATTGTTCTTAGTCCTGTGGTTGCCACAAGTTTTAAATCTATGTATTTAAATAGTAGACCATTTAGTGAAGAACTGGGCCCTCATTTCCTCCAGAATCCCTCATTTCCTCACTCATCTGGACCAATTTACATGTAAATTCCCATAAGGAGCAAATGAGGGAGATGAATCTCCACCTGCTCTCTCCCTGTGGAACTCCTTGTGGAATTTTTTCCCAACCATTTTGATTACATCACACCCGCATTCTTTCCATCCGCGAGATAAATCTTTCTCCACATTTCCACCCACGAGATAAACCTATCTTGTTTGGTATCAATTAATATTAGAATTTTCTCAGCTACCCAAATCTCTAGGAATTTTTTAGATAGCATCATCCCCCAGGGAGCTACCCTTTTTAAGATTTCTTACCTTAGCGACTTTTGAGCGTTCTTATAAATTTTTTAGTCATGCGATACATCTTGTTAGTCTAAAATTTTACGAAAGAATCTGCAAACAGATTTGAAATCGGACCACGCCCTGCAAAGTTAACCCCTTTAAAGTCCTGATCTTCTAAATTTTGCTCTTTGCTCTATAAGCAAACCTAACAAATAGTTTTCTTCGTCTAGCCATTGCATCTTTCGAGATAAACCTATCTTGTTTGGTATCAATTAATATTAAATTTTCTCAGCTACCCAATCTCTTTAAATTTTTCAGATTGCACCATCCCCAAGGAGCTACCCAATTTTAAGATTTCTTACCTGTAGCGACTTTTGAGCGTTCTTATAAAATTTTTTATACATGCAATACATCTTGTTAGTCTAGAATTTTATGTAGAATCCGAATCTGTAAACAGATTTAAATCGGACCACGCCCTGCAAAATTACACACAACCCTCTGCGAGATAAATCTTTCTCCACATTTCTACCCACGAGATAAACCTACCTTGTTTGGTATCAATTAATATTAGATTTTTTAGCTACCCAATCTCTTTAAATTTTCAGATTGCCATCCCAAATCCC
>JARFIW010000486.1:0-34957 GCA_036346225.1 Platerodrilus igneus | reverse complement strand
GCGGCTACCATGTGATCGTCAGTTTGGATTTAAACTGGAGAAGAGATTGCAAGTGAAGATTACTTTAGTAAGCTTCGTTAAAAATCAAATAGCATTTACGAAAACGTCCGAAAGAATATCCAGGCAGCAAGCGATCGAAATCACAATATGACACGAGAGCACAAGAAGGTGGTTATCAACCTGGAGATTTGGTGTGGTTGTACAATCCACAAAGAAAACGTGGGTTGTCGCCAAAATTACAAAGACAATGGGAAGGCCCGTACGAAGTGATGAAAAAGATTAATGATGTAGTGTACCGGATCAGAAGATCTCCCCATGGTAAACCGAAAGTGGTACACTTTGACCGTTTAAGATCCTATGCTGGCAACAACCAGGAAGACTTGAATAATGAGAATGGTGTTCGACAAGTTATTAATCATGAGCCAAATGTAGATTTTGAGAGTTTTATGGCGGCGTATGGTGGTTCCGTTAAGGCGACATTTGGCGTTGTTGAAAAACAGCAAAATCTGTTTAGAGCACCAGAAGGGTATTCCCTTGCACATTGCGTAGCTCAATATCTGCAAATGTCAAGAGGAATAGCTGTTGTTTTCAAGAAACGTTTGGATGTGTGGATGAATTAGTACAACAGCAGCCAACTGTAGGAAAAGCTTTGGTTCTGCTGGATAAAAATCGTTATGTTTACTATCTGGTCACCAAAAATTCTTCATGGCAGAGACCTAGTTCTGGACATGTATGGGAAGCTTTGCTGAATGTTAAGGCTCAGATGATGGAAAATGGAGTAACGAAACTGGCAGTGCCCAAGCTAGGCTGTGGACTGGATCGCTTACATTGGAGGATAGTCCGAAATATGCTAGAAGTAGTTTTTCAGGAAACCAACGTCCAGGTCCTTGTTTGTTGTTATTAACCGGTTGCCTACCAAGACCAAGAAAAGGGTGTTGACTGTTATTTCCAACGACGCGGTGTTTACACCAGAGGAGACAGCTGCCGATACCGTCATCATTCATCGAATTGGCGTCAAAATGTATTTACAGATACGAGACGTAACGGTTTTAAAGGGGGGTAGTGTTGCGAGCTACTATTAGGCAACCCGTCAAACACACAAGCGCCATAGACTCTGCATATTCTCCAGGGTTCGAGAATTCTTCTAGCAATTACTGGAGGATGAGTCATCCTTTTTAATTCAGAGTATATATAAGACCGCTAATAAATGCAAGAGTTAGTCTGTACTAGAATGTTTAATATAAATTATATCGTGTAAAGTAAAAGTAGTTGAGCTTTTGGAAGTCCAAGAGTATACATAAATGTTATATGATGTGTCTAATGTATACATAAATAGATAGAAGAGTAATAAATAATAGTTGTGTTAGTGTAATTAATGGACCTATGGTTAAGAAGATAGTTTAAGTAGATATTAGTGCTTGTAAATTCATTAGTATGATAGTGCTTCATTGTTAATTAGACTGAAAACATCTATAAATAAGGCATATACTGTTAATTAGACTTGTGAACAGTGAATAATAAAGACTCTTTTATTACTTGTCTTTAAATTCGAGAAACGCTGTAGCAGTAGCCCACTTCAATATGATAATTTTTTTTTTCATTTACGAAAAAATATCTAATAATAATAGACCAGAGTAAATTTCAATTTAGGGTTTCAAGATAGGCCCATCTACTTAAACTGTATGTTTAAAAAAAATGTGTTGAAATAAATTAAATTCATTAAATTTAAAAGGATTTAATGGTTGATATTGTGAAATTTTATGAAGATGTTTATATCCGATTTTGTAAATATTGAGCTGGTAGCACAAATTTTTGATTTGTATGAATAATAGATTGTATGTTTCGTTGAATTATTTGATTGGTAATTTTTATGTGGTAGTCTAAGTGAGAGAGAGTAAGCATAGGATAGGTAAGTATCTCTGAAGAAGCTGGAAGCAGAGTTAGCCGTAGTATGCTGATTTAGGGCAGCTTTTCTAGAGATATTGGAATATTTTATTTTTCAGGAAAAATTTATGACGGCCCAATTAGTGGGGGACGATTATAGAGCTTAACCACTGTATTTTTATGGTTCCCAACGCAAGGGCTCGAAGGTAGTCTCGAAGTCCACAGCAATTTTATGGCGCCCAATTCGTGGGGCGAGAATAAAAGGATTTTTTTACAGTAGGGCCACAGCAAATTTATGTCGGCCCAACGCTGGGGTTCGATTGTTCAAGCGAACTCCACTGCAATATATATATATATATATATATATATATATATATATATATATATATTGCTGTGAAACCTCACCAATAATGTTAACCTAAGGTTTTCAAATCGAGCCCCACAGATTGGGCGTCATAAAATGCTGTGAAATGTACAAAAAGCCTCGCCAGTTTCCTGGAATAAAATCACAAACATCAACGTTAACTATATTTACATTAATATTCATAATACATTAAAATTTCCAAATTAAATTTCAGCATAAATTTCAGTATCATAAAATTTCAAGATTAAATTTGTCATCATTTTAATTTGCATCCAGAATTAAAGTCCTTGTAGGATGCCTCCTAATTAATTTAACAATATTTGCAGACCTGAGTCTGAGTACAAAGGGAGCATCTCCCACCCCTTTACGTTAATCAAACAGGTTAGTCTAATTGAGCTCAAAGACAGACCCAAATTTTCATCATAATCAAGAACTTAAACTGCTAAATACTCCTTTTTACTTAAACAAGAAAATTTCACCTTAAAATTAAAATCTTGTTGTTTGTACAAATTCACTTCTGTCCATTTTTTTTAGCAAACAAATTATAAAGTTATTCAACACACACAAAAACATCAAAGTTCGAACAAAATTGTATAATTTACCTGAAGGTTACTGCACTCGTGGCTTCAATGTACATCGTCCTTGCTAATTTTACCATTCCAACTGGGTTATGTTTCCCTCCTCAGATTCCTGGTCGCCTTTTAAAATTTTCTACACCACCATTCATCTAAAGTTGTTTCAGGGCCTCTCAGGAACTCATCTAAGTATATCAAAATTTTGTTTTGTGGATCCAATCACGATTACGAATAACATTTGATTATTAACACCCCCGAAAAATAGCAAAGAAATTCATACTTCTTTCAGGCTATACTCAAAACTGCCTACTTTTGTTTATTCATTTATCGTTACAACTTTGGATACTTGGTACAGTAATACTCGCAAATATAACTAAACTTTATTACCTTGTATCTTCTTTTCTAAGTGCACTAATGCATAACAACTTGCATCGTAGCACGTAAAGAGCAAACTATTTTAAAGTATTAAATCAAAATCGAGAATCTAAGAGCACTGTTTAAAGCATCGAATAATCAAAAATCTAAGAGAGCGAAACACCTATAATCACGGGTTTATATAATAGCTAGCCTGCCCGTCGGTTTTGTCCCCATAACGGCCAGTTTCTAGAATTTCGCATTCTACGTTCCCTTTTCGACAGTCGGGCACGCTATTCTACAAAATTTGCACACGCGCCAGTTAAAAATCTAAGAAATTTTTCACACGGCACGCAACGCGTCTGCAAATAACTAATTAATTTTGTATAGAAATTGTTGTGTTTTCACCTTTCATATGTGCAAATTATTTCACCCAATCGCAAACCCAGTGACGTTGCTCAAATCACGCCTTTTATTATCCGTGTCTCTGCCTTGCGCATTGTATCTGTCTTTTTCTAACTTGGCCTTATTGGTGCAATTCGATACTCTCTACTATCGAATATTTCAGTCCACGTGGATTCATATATGTGAGTTAAATAACCCCGTATCTAGCCTTCCCGTTAATATAAACTATGGTTTATCCGACCGTTTCCAATATACCTAGAATCTGCATGTTTATCAGTTCGAATTCATTAAAATTTTGATATTTAAAAATACGCAGGTGTTCAATCGTAATACTTTAAATAACACTTCTACGATTTGAATATTATTGGGTTTTTAAAAGCTTTTATGCATGTAATACCCTAATAATCGTTCAATTAACTGCAATTAAAATAATGATGAATGGCATTGACTTCTACCCTTTAATTTTTAGTGAATCCTAATTAAATATTAATTATTATTTGTACATTTTGTTTAATACTCGTTACTTGGAACTTGAATTAATTAATATAAATTTTGCACGCAATTTCTATTTGTTTCTTTACTTGGAATAATTAAATTACATACAAGTTTAGCATTTTAATTCTGCTTCTTTTTATAGAAAGCGTCTAGTGCATAATTTAAATCCCTTATTTTTAATGAAACGAATAAATTTGTTTGCTCCACGTTTTAATAACGCGTACTTTTTCCCAAAGCTTCCTTATACACGGTGATTAAAATTATTGGATGTAATTAATTAATTTTCTACCCTGGTCTAAATATGAGTAATATATATATAAAACCGGGTTTCCGGATTTCGTAGGGGCAATATCGGTAACTATTGTATTTGAAGAGGTAGAGATATGGTTAAATTAGCGTAAAGGTGTAGGGTCAAGAGCTCATTAAGAATCCACTTGAAAATGTTGCTTGTCATGGTCAACTTGGTTGAAATTTTGGGACAACGCAGTTGAGCACGCTTTACACATGAAACTTTTAGCTTCCTTTTTCTTTTCGTCTATAACAAAGGCGACTGTTTAAACTTTAAAGGAGACTTGATTGGTGTGAGAATAAATACGAACTAACGTTATGCTCTATAGGTAGTGATTTATATACCCTTGAGCGAGTTTATTGAATTCGAGTGATCTTACTTTTTCTGTTAGTCTCAGGACTATCTGCTTCCTTTCAAAATGACATCTTAAGAGCATATAAGTTAGTAGAGATAATTAAATTTCCATATAACGCATGTGTTAAACACTTTTTTATTGTAATTTAAAAAAAAGGTTTACGTTATAACAAATTATCGACCTAATCAGACGTGTTTAAAATGGGCCTGCAAGTTTTGATGTTACGTCAGATTTTAAACCTCTCAGGTACACCTCAAAAAACTGGTTTATTAAGTTGCCTACAATTTAGCGAGCAACAACAGTCCGTTGTTTCAATTAATGGGTTGAAGTTTGGGCCAACCTATGCGGTTTCCGTCTATTACTTACGTTCAATCCATTTGCTAGAGAAGGAAAACAAGCTCGACAAAATGCTATGAAATTAGTAGATGTACATTTTCAACTTGGAAATGAATTCGAGCAAATATTGGAAGTAAATAAATAGCGTGCTAGGACCGCATTGGTTGGAAATATTATTATAGACGAAAAGGAAAAAAGAAACGTTTGCACAGGAAATTACAAAGGGCGCTAGTGTCATCACTTTGCGTAAAAATGAACTTTGAAAACTATTTAGCATGCGAGAGTTACTAACATTATAGCCTTTTTACTTATTATGGGATTTTATTTTACGAGAATTTCCAGTAAGCGAATAGAGCCCACGGCAAGTTCTGATGGAAAATGGCCCAAATTTGTGGAAATCTCAAAGGCAAAGCGGCTAGTCGAACTATATGCTCTGGGTGGAACATGAGCTGTGGGTCGGGGTTGGATTGCGACCAAAAATATGAAGAATAAGGCGCCACCGTATTTTTCTATACAGAGAAGACCTGACTTAAATCCCTTGTACAAGGCGAATGCGGAAACCTTTATTCTATAACCGCTATACATTTTATTAAAGACAACATAATCCCTAAAGTTCTTACCTAATGGCTCGACTTTGACCTTAGTACCTCACTGCTTCACCTGTGAACAGATTAAACAAAGAATAGCACTGTTTGTGCGTTTATACTCCAAATTTTAAAATCCAATTCGAATCATCTTTCATTCATTCTAATTAAAAAGAATAGCCTTGTTCAAAAATAAAAATCTATTCCTCTTGTATTCAATTAACGTGCTTTTTTACAAAATATCCTTTCATTTATTATATATTTTTGATTAAATTTATTTGTGAAAATTATTTACAAAGGCACTGGATATAATCAGTACCGTTCAAGTTAAATGTGGTTATTTCTGTAAGAAATATCTGGCCAAGTTTTATTAACAAATTGATTAAGCATAAAGTTGCTTTCCAAACTGTTACTTACTGATAACAAAAATGTTGGTTTGGGTAGATCTACCATAACCTCACACTAAATAATTCCAAGTAGTTATTAATGAAATAGTAAACATAGAAGTTTAATTTCGAATTTTTCTTAAATAGAAGAATTTACTTTCTCTATCACATAATGACATCTTCCGTAGTTTCAGTGAATTAATAAAAGATTTAGAAATGTAAAATTTACAGATTACTATTGCTTAATATTGAAAAATATATTTATAGTCTGCCCTTGACCTATTTTGAAGTTTAAATAACTTGATTAAACAAAAAATTATCTAACTGCTATGTCCATAGTTCAGCTAACATACGAAAACAAATTTCTACATACCAGATATCCGTCTGACAGAAAAATACCTGCTAGGCGTCTTGCGTCAGCATTAACATAAAGAAATCTCCAATCCAGAACAAATAATTTTGCTGCTTACTGAAGCTCCAAAATACTCGGCATCCATTTTAAGTAATTAAATCTCGCCAGATCCACACTCGAACAAAGCGTAAAATCCTATATTTTCTTCTTGTGCATTTAATTAAAATTACGTTAAACCAGGCTTCTGTTAACTAAAGGTATGTTTTTTCCAAGCTAAACATTATTTCCAATTTTCACATTAATACCAAGCTGCATGTTAATTAAAGTTGCTTTACGTATAAATTAAAACTACGAATATTATCAAACGTTGCATGTTAATTTAAAGTTGCATGTTACCACGGCCCTTCAACCAAAAAAATTTCACGTCATCTACGAGCTGTTCCAGCAAGTGGACAATACAAAAGTGCTTTTCAAAGATGACATTCTCTCCTAAAACAACTTAAATCGTACGTGCTTCCAACACGAAAAAACTGCCAAAACCATTGTCCTCGGATTCAAGGAACAATTCGACTTGCTTTCACCACAGCTGTATTGGAAGTGTCCTCATGTCAAGCGAGTTACCGCCCGGAAACAAGATTACCTTACAATTTCTTAACAGATGGAGCTCTAGGAATGATACTAAATGAAAAGTTTATTTTGTCACCGTATAAATTAAATTTTAATTTGAATTGAATGCTAATATTTTATTGGGCAATAGGTAATATTTATTTAGTGGATTGTGTAACATTATTATGCATTATATTGTTTACCATTAAATAAATAGATTAATTATACGAACACATCTAGATAGGAAATAAAATCGTTACAACATATAAACTAAATCAGATGATCAGTAGAGAATTTCAGCCGATCTACATCGAACTATTAGGGTTTATTGCCGACTCTAATTACGACAAAGGACTGAAACTAACACAAGAAGAGGAACGAGCTAAAATTTTGCTGGAAAGTGATATTCGAGCGTGTAATTTTCGATTCAGAGACGGGAATAACCATAATTATATAACAGCTCTGGAAAATATTACACGTTATCCTGACAGATATGTGAAAGGCGTGCTGCTTGCACGCTCGTTTCTGCATATGTGTAAACAACGGAAAGTTTTGTATAATTTCGGTGATGACGTCTGTTCCAGTACATTTCATTTCCTTATAATTGGGAATCATGTAAACATGGAGTTCTTTAACAACCATCAGGTTGCTAATATCTATGTAGAGCCTTGTAGATAGAAAAAAGATAGAAGAGTATAGGAAGACCTAGACCAAGCTATATTAGTCAAATTATTAGAAATTTAGGTTGTAAAGGGTATGTAGAACTTTTTAAATTAGCACAGAATAGAAAAACAGTTAGAGCTACGTTAAAGTAAGGTCGAAAACAAAATGATGATAATATAACCGTGGTATTTGTGGATTCATAATTAATAAATTCTTGTAGTTAATATTGAGAATGTAAGAATTTGACGGGATCCTCACTCCTTCAGGACAAATCTAAATTTATAATAACGTTCATTTTACCTGTAACAATTCCTTCTTTTCAAGACAATATAAAAGTATATTATTCGCAAAATGCAAGTTGTCATTTTTGTAGTTATGCTCATTGAAATAATGAAACCCCAGTTTTGCTTCTTAATTGTGAAGTCACAATAGAAGAAGTCGCAGAAAAAAGACAGTAATCGAAGAATCAAATATTTATGACATACATAATTATACATCTAGACGTCTTTCATTCTTGAGGTAATTGTCGTAACCATAATTTTATTATTTTGTTTATGATTCCAACGCAATTGACTTCGTAATGTAATTAATTCCATTAGTTTTGTCCTGTAACATTCTTTTTTGCAAACAGTGATCGCGTTATTGTAAAATAATTCCTTTCTAATTGGTCAAGAGTTGAATTCAAGGACTAAATTGGGTAAATTAGCCAATAAAATAATGTCGTAACGCAACGTAAAATGCTATGTTAAATGCATTATTTATGAATTAAAAGTTTTATTAGTTCAACTGTAACCTGAAGACAACATTCTTACTGTAGTGAAATTCACTATCTTAACGTAATGCCATTTATTTTCATGCTTCAGTTAATAAAACCATTCTTGTTAGAGTTTCTTCTTCGTTTGTGCAACTAATACTGTTTTTGGCTGTCGATGCTAGTGCACATTTTTTGCACTGAGTGCGTTTTGTGTTCATCTGGGTGCTCGGTTCTGTGTATGTTCACCTGATAATTTACATGCAATATGAATTTGCACTCGGTATACATTGTTCTATTTTTTTTTCCACTCGTTAGTGGCGTCAGTGAAACCTTTTTTTTTATGGCCTCCACTAGTTGGATACAAGTGAAGCCTTATTGGTTCGCGGCTAAGTCTGGGAATTACCCCAAGGGTGAGCAATGAGAAAGGGTGTGGGGATGGTCTAAACTCTACAATAAGCTAACAAAAAGAAAAGGGGTTGAGCGCCACTGTATCTGTATGGATGATAACACTAAAAATTCAATACTCCTATGAGAAGATACAGAAACTCATGGGATATAAGCACCATAAAAAACTTACAACTTACTGACCTAATGCATCTGGAAACCTCTGGAATATACTTACAACCTCTTCAATCTCGAAGACCCTGAAAGAAAAAAATACACAACAAACTTTCTATTAAAAAGACACAGTTTCTGCTTTCTAATAAAAAAGCATACTAATAAATACAGGTGGATAATGTTAAGATTACCACACCAAAGATATTTGAATCAAAAATGAATACCTAGAACAAATCAGTTGTAGCATATCTGTGTTTTTTAAATTACTTCAGCATTCGTATAATTTCATTACTCAAAAATTTTTTTTCCTAAAAAAATTTTAGTAAAATTAATTGTGCATGGAATAAAAAACTTGAGTCTAAAAATGAAATTTAATATAGTTTCTCTCTTTTCGTTATTTTTTTTTCTAAATATGTTTACATAAATGAAATAATAAAATTGGATTCTTTATACATCTGCCTTGACATAACAAGACCTTAAGTTTAATAATATTTTATAACAAGTGTCGGATACCAAATACTCAGATCTGTTTATTGGCTTACATATGTTTAACATTGAGTTTAATTTAAAAAAACATTTGAATCACGTGCAATTAACTTGGACAAATAACATTTGAACTCATTCAAGTATAATGAGCTTATAAAAATTTTGACATCTGCAAGTAATTTTCTAGAAAACAGGAAATGGACTTTGAAGTCTCATCTTTTTAACAAGTGAATGTTCTGCATATCTTACAAAATTATTGTAATAGCATTTCGTAACAATAATCTTCCACGCTGTTCTTTATGCACAAAATTTAATTTAACCAAGCAATCCCTGAATCTAATTTATGTGAGCACACTCACAAACATAACAAAAAAAGATTTGATACCTGTTTTTAATGAAGCCGTCATCCCTAGTTACCAAACTGCGACGCACGTCTTCTGAAATCTGCTTACTAAATGGTTGTAACAAAATACCAAACAACAGCTGTAGTTTCTTAACAAACGAGCATTGTTCCAATCTCTTTATTCGAATATATCATTATCTTACTACATCATGCGCTGAGGAAATAAAGATATTTTATAAATTATCTGAATAATGCGATCTTACCGTTAACAAATACCGACTCGAACCATTTCAAGGAGCAGCGTGATCAAGTGCCTTGCTGGTGTCACAGGAATGAAAATCTTCGCTGTGTCCCAAGACGACCAGCCCCCCTGTCTTTACTTTGGCACGCCTATCCTGAGACCCCACTTATGCAAAGCCTGAGAACCCATTTGTTTTGTACGATGCAGTCTGAACTACATTCTCAAAAGCAATGCCTGACTTCGTTATTCGTACCGTACAAGTACGGGACAGCGCATCTGCTTAGCGCGTTCTCGTGACCGTATTCACGCACGCGCTATCCTAATTTTAACGAATGAAAGGGTATAATCCGCCTGCAAGTTAGGCAACACAAACGACTAGATCCCTTTTAAATATGTTTCTTGAATGTATATTATTATTAAATATCTCTGGGTAAAGCATTTAAGTTATTTAAGCGGACATGATTTCCTGTTTCATTATGGAATTGTTTCTTTCAGATATAACAGTATCAAATACGAGAATTAAATACCACAGAATAAAATTGTACTGATGTGATTCTTGCAAAAATGGTGCTATAGAATATATATTCGTTACAACATTCCCATAGACAGTTCAAATGTCGGGGTATACAAACATGTCAGAAATATGTTGCGTACTCTACCTTTTGTTACGTGCAGTTCCTGCATTTGAATATTTATTAAAGATTTTGACTGGAATTCAATTTAAACGGTTGCTTATCCATCAGCCCGTATGATTCTATTAGAGCATTTAGTTTGGATTTAAAACACTTCTACCTATCCTGCGTTGCTATGGCATTAAAAATGTGGGGTTTCTGTTATTAGCAACGTTTGCTCTCCTAAATATTATAAGTTTATGTACGTGTTTTCCGTGTGGTTGGTGACTACCCATCGGGCGCGTCCCCAGGTGGTGGATACGGGAGGCCCAGCGTCACCAGACGAGCAATCGTTGGCTGCCATGGGGCTTTGTGAAGGAACAAGTCTAGCACTTGTTACATGCCGAAAATCGGCTATGTAAAAATTTCTGTTTTTAGTCTAATTTGCGAGTGAATTTGCGCCAATATTTTAAAAGACTTGTGCGTGCATTTCCGTCACTGCAGACAGTTGCGTTGGCGCCAGAGATTGCGCAGACGCGGAGTGGGGAAGTAAGTGGTGGTTTCCGTCACGTCAGGGACTAGTCAAGGAAACGTCGAACAGCGTGGTTATCTGTGGTATGCCTTTGTCTTCTTTTTTCAGGTAATGTAGGTTCCTTTATCGTATCTCTGTTCTGTATCGTTCCCTACCTTTATTGCTCCGTCCTACCTACGATCAAGAAGAGAAAAGACAAATCTAATTTGGTTTCAACGGGGGGCGAAGGGCGACCCACGCCCAACAGCCGCCAAAATAGCTGCAATGTTGTGAAAAGCTCTACAGTTACGTGAGTACATTTTGTCTTTTCCTATAATCGCAATAAACATTTTTTGCATGTGATAATAATTTGAGGCGTAATAATGACGTAACCCCTTATTGCGCAATATTACGCACGTATTTATTATGTTACCAACTGTGGTAGTGCCTCTTATAAATTACGCGCCGCGACTTTAACAGTATACCTTTGAATAGAACACCTAGAGTATAATACACTCGTGGTGATCCAAGGTGTTGAGTGGTCTAAAAACCACAACATACGGGGGTGTGAGTGTACGGCTGTGCGACAACCTCACACAATGATGATTAGGTTAATCCCACATCGCGGACCAAAAATCACTACTGCTATTGGGCCAGTAGCGGTTTGTACAGGGGTAGGCCACCTCGTGTTTGTGCCGTGCAAGGCGACCCGTGTCGGTTAGTTGACGGGGTCCTGGTGGTTGAGTCACACCTAGGGCGGGATTAGTTCCCTAGAATCTGGCAACACACCACTTTGGCCTGGATTTCACCTAGACGGGAGGTCGTGACTAACGCTGTAACGAATATATATTCTATAGCACCATTTTTGCAAGAATCGCATCAGTATTATTTTATTCTGTGGTATTTAATTTTCGTATTTGATAGGGGGGCGAGTCGTCTTGGGACACAGGGAAGCTCCAGACTCCTGTGACACCGGCAAGGCACTGGACCGCGCCGCCCCTTGAATTGGTTTGTGTCGGAACTTGTTAACGCGCATGATGGAACAATACATTAAAGTGATGTAATAACATAATGATATAGTAGGACGGTGATAGATTTGAATAAAAAGATTGGAAAACTACTCGTTTATCAGGGTAACTACAGCTGTTGTTTAATATTCTGTTACAACTATTTGATAAGCAGAGTTCAAAGGACGTACGTCGCAGTTTGATATCTAGGGATGGCGACCTCATCATATACAGGTATCAAATCTTTTTTTATGTTTGTAAGACCTCGAGTATGCTCACATAAGTAGTATTCAAGGATTGTTTGGTCAAATTAAATTTTGTGCATAAAGAACAGCGTATGAAAATATTGTCACGAAATGCTATTGTAATAATTTTGTAAGATTTGCAGAAATTCATTTGTTAAAAAGATGAGACTTCAAAGTCCATTTCCTGTTTTCTAGAAAATTGTTAGCAGATGTTAAATTTTTATAAGCTCAGAATACCTGAATTAATTGAAAAGTTGTTTGTCCAAGTTAACTGCACGTGAGTCAAATTTTTTTTAAGAAATAATTTATGAGAAACATATGTGAGCCAATAATCAGATCTGGGTATTTGGTGCCAAAACTTGTTATAAAATATTATTAACTTAAGGTCTTGTTATGTCAAGGCTGATGTATAGAGAAACCAATTTTATCATTTCATTTTTGTAAATATATTTAAAGAAAAAAACGAAAAGAGAGAAACTATATTAAATTTCATTTTTGGACTCAAGTTTTTTATTCCATACATAATTAATTTTTACAAATTTTTTTAAAGAAAATAGATCTTTGAATAATGAAGTATACGAATGCTGAAGTAATTTAAAAAGCACAGATATGCTACAACTGATTTGCACTAGGTATTCATTTTTGATTTAAATATCTTTGGTGTGGTAACCTTAATATTATCCACCTGTAATTATTAGTATGTTTTTTTATTGGAAAGCACAAACAGTGTCGTTTTAATAGAAAGTTTGTTGTGTATTTTTTCTTTCAGGATCATCGAGATCGAAGAGGTTGTAAGAATGCTCCAGAGGTTTCCAGATACATTAGTTCAGTAAGTTGTGAAGTTTTTTATTGTGTTTACATCCCATGAGTTTCTGTATCTTCTCATAGGAGTAATGAATCTTTAGTGCTATCATCCATACAGATACAGTGGCGCTCAACCCATTTTCTTTTTGTTAATTTATTGCAGAGTTTAGACCATCCCCACACCCTTTCTCATTGCTCACCCTTGGGGTAATTCCCAGACTTAGCCGCGAATAATTAAAGCTTCACTTTAACCAGCGAGTGGATGCCAACTAAAAAAAAAAAAAGGTAAAAAGAAAGAAAAATTGTTTTAACCCATCCCGATCAATCGGCTATGTCGTTGGGTCAGACCGCTGACTGGGTGAGCTCTTGATGTTGGGGGTGTGCAGTCGGTACTGCGGGTGAGTGGCACATTCTACACGTGTGCAACTACAAAGCGGTATTTAGGCTCGTAGGTAACCTACACTTGGGAGACTATATCTTCCTGGTAGCTCTGTTGTCGAATTTGGCACCCAGTTTCGACTCCGTGGTGCACGGGGAGCCGGGAAGGTAAACTTTTTATTATCTAACATGGATGAAAACGTTAATGTAGCTAATCTAGAGGGTGCGTCTTCGGACACCCTTCAATCTATGTTGCAGACTCCACTAGAGCAGCCGGGACGCTTAAGAATAAGTGGCATACTGGTCCAAAATGCGAGACTAAACATTATTCAATTAAACTTGCAACACTGCCGGGCGGCTGCAGCTACCTTATGCAGGACATTGCCCTCATCCAGGTACGTTGGGTGGTGAGCTCAAGGGTCTCTGGTTTGAACAGCCTTCATGGCACTATCTTTACAGGTAGTAGCCTAGAGCTTGTATTTACATACCTAGGCATATAAACACTCTCTTATTGCCTCAACTGAGTGGTCGTGACGTCACCACCATACAGCTTAAATTCTATATCGGAGCAAAAACTGATTTAATCTTGGTTTCAGCTTACTTTGCAATAGAAAATAACTCTACCCCTCGTGAGCTGATGGAGGTCATTGACTACTACGAAAGGAAAAAAACATCTCATTATTGGATGCGATTCTAACGCCCATCATACGACCTGAGGCAGCGCTAATATCAAGGAAGAGCACTTCTTGAATATATTACAAGTAAGAATTTAGAAATCATACACCGAGGGTGCGAGCCGACGTTTGTCACATCCCGTAGTCAAACGGTTATCGACCTCACCTTGGCTTCTATTGGTATTTTTAATCACATATCGAACTGGCAGGTGCTGCTGACAGCAACCTTTTCAGATCATAGAATACTTAGCTTTATGATAAGGGGAATGGCAAACGTTGTTTGTAAAGAATACAGGAAGCCTAGAGCGATCGATAGAGCGGTTTATGTGAACTGCCTGGAAAGACGGCTTTACATATCGCAACACACGACCAACCTAACAACCATAGAGGAGTTACAAGAAAACATTGAGTTTATTCAAACCTCCGTTGTAGAGTCCTTTTGGGCAGGCATGCCCGGTTTGAACAAGTTCTACTCGTTCCAACATCCCATGGTGGTACAGCGAGCTTCAGAAGCTGAAGAAAACCGTGGACCGACTGTTCAATAGGGCAAAAAATAGCAAAAGTATGGTCGACTGGGAGGTGTACAATATCCATCAAAGACTGTATAAATCTTCAATAAGAAAACGACAAAGAGACTTATGGAAGCCCTTCTCTAACTCAGTTGAGTCTGCCAACGAAATGTCTCGAATAAATAGAATCCTGTCTAAAGATCCGCACCAGCAACCATGTTGTCTCCAATGTGCGGATGGCTCGATTACCAACAACGAGGAAGAGACAGCGAAAGTACTCCTTAATACACACTTCCCAGGAAGTGTACCCTTATCGTCTTTCACTACGACGGATGCTCCTAGGCCCGCCCTAAAGGAGGCAGACTGGGAGGTAGCCAACCGGGTGGTTGAGAAAGAAAAAGTAAAATGGGCAATCTTAACCTTTCAACCTTTTAAGTCCCCAGGATTGGATGGCATTTTTCCAGCTCTACTGCAGTGGGGTCTGCTTCCTCACCTGGTGAGGCTCTTTAGAGTCTGTATTACGTTCAGATATCTCCCCAGAAACTAGAGGAAGGTCAGGGTGGTCTTCAACCTCTTCACCCAAACCAACATGCCTATATACCAGGGAGGTTTACAGAGTCTGCCCTACACGCTGTGGTAAGGCGGATCAAGAAATCTCTCAAGAACAGAATGTCAGCTTTAGCCGTATTCACAGATATTGAAGGCGCGTTTAGTGAAACCACCTTTGAAAGTATTGATAAAGTTATGAGAGAACACGAAGTGGGCAACACTCTCAGGCAGTTAATCCAAAAGTACCTACGCTGTCGTGATGTACATGTTTGTGTGGGAACCATTTCCTTCTGCAGGGCGGTAGCTAAGGGCTATCCTTAGGGTGGCGTATTGTCACTACTACTATGAAACCTAGTAGTTGACAACCTGCTACATCGTCGCAATAGGGCCGGCTTCTACACAGTGGGATATGCTGATGACCTGGCTACTGTAGTAATTGGCAAATATGAGCAAGTGCTGTGCAATTTAATGCAAACAGTATTAAAGCTAATTGAACGATGGTGCGTGGAAAACTCCTTGACCATAAATCCAAAGAAGACCTCGCTAGTCTTGTTTACCAGCAACAGAAAATTAACGGTAACCAGATTACCATCACTTTTTCAAACATCTCTAACTCTCTTAGAGGAAGTTAAGTATTTGGGTATTATACTAGATAAAAACTGAAATGGGCTAAACACTTACAAGTAAAAGTTACGAAAACTAGTACAGTGTTCTGACAATGCAAACGTGCCATAGGCAAACTTTGGGGTCTTTTACCAAAGGCTGTCCTATGGCTATATACTGCAGTAGTACGACCTATGCTATGCTATGAAGCTTTGTTTGGTGGCCCAGAACTAGACAAGTTAACGCAACTAAAGAACTTACGCACATACAAAGACCAGCCTGTCTCAGTATTACGGGCGCAATTAAATCCACACCAACTGCGGCCTTAGAAGCTATCTTGAGCGTCCCTCCGCTAGACCTGCATGTAGAGGAGGTGGCTCTAAGAGCGGCACTAAGACTAAGAGTTAAGGGATTGTGGAACAATAAGGGAAACGGTGGGAGACACCAGGATATCTTAAAGGAAGCATTGCTAAAAATGCCACTCTTGGAAGTCATGGTCAGTCAATTACACCCAAACTAATATTCAGGAAGCAGCACAAGGTCTGTGTGGTCCCTTAAGACGTGATTCCAACAGATGCATTTATCTTCCCAGATGGATCAAAAACGAAAAAAGGTACAGGGGCAGGCATCTTTTCAGATGACCTAGACGTTCACGAAAGGATAGCGTTGGAAATGCAGGCAACTGTTTTCCAAACAGAAGTCATTGCGATTACGCAAAGTGCCAGTGTTATTTTGGAACAAGGTATTCAAAATAAAACTATACGCATATCCATAGATAGCAGGGCAGCTTTAATGGTCCTAAATAGGCAAAAGATCCTTTCAGACGTGGTACTTCAGTGCCGCCTCACTCTTGAACGGGCTTCTTACTCTAATATCCTCGAGCTGATCTGGATCAAGGGTCATTAAGGTAAATACGGTAATGAGCAGGCTGACGCTTTTGCAAGGATCGACTCAGAGTTTTGTCGGACCTGAGCCATCGGTCTCTCTTTCGCCATCTGTGCTATTCACCATGATAAGGCACACACCCTACCATCGCCATTGCGAGAGGTAGGCAAAAGAAACATATTGCCGACAGGCAAAAATGTTCATTAAGACTTCTCCGACAAAAAATGGGAAACTTTGCATAGGCTTGCCGAGACAAAAAATACGACTCTTAGTAGGTGTTTGACTGGACACTACAAGGTAAAAAAGTACATGCACAGATTGGGTTTATCAGAGAGCCCAACCTGACGCAGTTGTTAATGGGATGAGAAGATGGCAGAGCACATCCTGTGCACTTGTCCGGCACTCGCCAATCTCCGAGGATCTATGTTAGGATTCTGGCCAGACACCGCCAGAATTAATAACACGCTCTGGACTGATATCCTCAGGTTCGTCTGTAAGCTCGGATGGCTGAGTGATTGAGGACCAGGTATAAGAAGGTAGCACAATGGACCCATATTGAGGCATAAGTGCTCGTGGCTTTGCCACTTTTCCAATGAAATCAATCAATCAATGTACGGTGTTTCATTAAGGTTCTTTTCAATAACGAATCCGTTAACCGTATCTGGTTCGTTTATACCTACACCATACTTAATATGAATTATTAATCGGTTTATGGTACGATTCTATAGTAGGCAAAACATAATACGCCTCTTGCATAATTTCCAAGATGTTGGTTGTATATATTTTGTATCTAGTATTTAGACACGTTGCAGTTCAGAACTTTAACTGGGTTTGCCATTTATTGGTCCTCTCTGAGTAGGAAAATCGCTAAAAGGGTGCTGGCTAGTTCAACAGAAATTTTTACAATAGAATTTACAAAATTAAATAAAACCCATCAGTCTCAAAAAGCATCTATACATTCAAAAACAATTTTTCTTCATACAAATATAGAACAGTATACAGCATAATTTTCAAACGTTAATTATTCCTAAAAAGTACCGATTTACTTAATCATTAAAATATTCTTTACGTAATCTTCGTTAAAATTTACAGAACTCAAATTTCTTCTCTCGTGGATAATTTACCTGTCTTTTACTATCCCGAAGGAAGAGTGTAATTGACTAATGATGTTTCAAACACTGACTTCAAAACTTTCTGGTAAATATCCTTACAAAAAAATTATATGATTGACTTATTCTAGCTTACAAATGACGAAATGCTCAAATATTTTTGTCAGTTACAAGGAATTTAAATTTAGACTTGTCGGTCATATATAGCGTTTATTACTATCTCATCTCCAACGTAGTTAATAATTTTAGATACCTTCTGATTCTATTTTTAAATTGAAGTTAAAATCTCAGTTTGTCTTACTTTTTTAAATCTCCATTTAGAATATTAAATTATGAAGTGCATCTTTTATTTTTAATTAACCAATTAAACAAC
Organism: Platerodrilus igneus; assembly: GCA_036346225.1. Classification (NCBI taxonomy): domain Eukaryota; kingdom Metazoa; phylum Arthropoda; class Insecta; order Coleoptera; family Lycidae; genus Platerodrilus; species Platerodrilus igneus. The sequence goes on along the minus strand of JARFIW010000486.1, from coordinate 16,669 downwards.
TTTAAAGTATCGAAGAACGTTCAATCTACATAGCATTTTTACACAACCAATGATGCTTCATCTAATAATCGCATTCGATAACTTCTGTTTGAAACTACTCAAATTTATAAGTTTCATATTTGTAAACTAATTTACAGCATATAATTCTGCTTTATGTTTTCACATGGTTTATCTCGTAAATCGAAACGAATTCGTTGAATACTAAATCTCAACGTTACATATTGCTTGGTGACGAATCGCGAATTACATCTTGAATGATTCTTTGCAATCAAGTTTCGGTTTTAATATTAAATTATATTATACGTCATCCTTCCAGATTTTCTGTATATACCTGGAAACATTAGTCACCTACGTGATGTAATATTTACAAGGATTGTGCTTATTATCATCTAATTAGTGTCAAACTGCGTGTTTTACGAGATTGCAAAGCATGTTGTTTTTCCTTGTCCAACATACGGGATTGATGTTCGCGTCGCATTCTGTCCTATAGTAATGCAGAAAACTATAAAATCGATTTTATGGGGTTTTTAATTATCGAGCGAGTTTCTCGAATAAACTTTTATTCATTCAATGAAAATATTTGGCGTTTAAAACATTTTTACTAAAATGCCGTATTCTTTTTATGAATCGAAGATCTTCCAGAAAAAGTCAATATTTAAGAATGATTTATGTGATACACACACGGGAGTCAATTTAGCTAATTAAAGCTTTCGCTTTCTGTATAGTTTGGAAAATGCAAAAAGATATGGTTGCATCTTAATAATTGTAAGAAAAAATTGGTTTCTATTTTAAATAAAACGTGTTTTAACGCATTTTTATAAAGATTAAAACATTATTCTTAACAAGATTGAATGTAATTTTATTTTAAGTGAAATGTGTATAACTGACACTGTTCTATGCCATTTACGGCGAATGAAGCGCATATTTTATGCACGGAAGGTGTATTTTTATGGTTATTAATTAAAACTTCAATTGCTTTCTTTATCAAGATTGCTATGGCTTTTACGATAAATGCACGTAAGTAGATTTATATAATTAATTAACACTGATGTTTCATACACGGGATAATTGCGTAAATAACTAAAGCTGCAATTGCTTTCTTTGTTAAAATTGATTTGTATATTGATAGAGTTAGTATTTTAATTAATGTGGAGCAAAAAATTGATATTGTTCTTACGTAAAAATCTATTTCGCTTTGTTTTGCATTTTAATGGCAAATAAGTACACTTATATTATACAGTGTGAAGTAATTAAATATTTGAAAATTTCTTTTATTTGGGTTGGTTTTATTTATAGGATTTGGTTTTTCATGACCGCTCATGACCTCTTTATCACGTCAATATATATATATATATATATATATATATATATATATTGTTGCGATCCACTATTAGGCAACCCGTCAAACATACAAACGCCCGGGGCACAGCGTATTCTTCAGCATTCGAGAATCCTTCTACAAAGTTCTAGATAATGAGTCATATCTTAATGCAGGGTATATATAAGGCCGCTTATGAATGTAAGAGTCAGTCTATTCTTGAATGTCTAATATAAATTATATCGTTGTAAAGTAAACGTAGTTGAGTTTTTAGAATATATACATAAATGATATGCTGTGTCTAACGTGCATGCAGCTTGCAGTATACATAAATAAATAGAAGTGTATAAACAAATAGTTGTGTTAGTGTGGTTATTGGACCTAGGGTAAAGAAGTTAGTTTAAGAAGATATTAGTGCTTGTAAATTCATTAGTGTAATAGTGCTTCATTGTTAAGTGGACTGAAAACATCTATGAATAAGGCATATACTGTTAATTAGACTTGTGAACAGTGAGCAATAAAGACCATTATTATTACTTGTTTTAAATTAAAGAAACGCGGTAGGAGTAGCGCGTTACACTGGTGTCAGGCATTTGTGGGGTATATAGTGATTAATTTAAAAGGAAAGCACACCAGTCTAAAGACATTTAAGTAGTTTATATATATGCCAGTTACAAGGAGTCAAAATAAGATGGAGGCAGAAAATTTAATGAATTTCCTTAAGGATTTTAAATCGGGTATAGAAGAAAAGTTAAACGAAAATGCTGAGAAAATGGAGGAGAGGTCGGCTAAACTGGAAGTGACACTCGGTGAAAATTTAGTGAGGTCAGTTGAACTGGAATCAAATCTTACCGAAAGGTTAACTGAAAATGCTAAGAAAATAGAAGAACGGTTTAGTGAAAACGCGATGAAAATGGAAGAGTTGAATGAAAAGACGGCCACGTTAGAACAAAGATTAATAGCAAGCTCCATTGCATTGAAAGAAGATGTCACTGTACAGGTAAAACAGTTGAGCAAAAGTTGGACAGTAAATTGGTAAAAATGGAAGAAGATATGATGAGGCTGCAAGAACAGGTGATTTCACTAACAACGCGGCCACTTGAATTAACAAACCAAGTTTTTCATCAGAACATTCCAGAAATAAGAACCCTGGAAAGAAGCGAGTCAATTCCGTCTAAATTTAAAGTGAAACCACCCACATTTGATGGCAAAACACCTTGGCCCACATATTTGAAACAATTTGAAGCTGCGGCAATAGCCAACGGTTGGTGCAACAAAGAGAAAGCTATCTCCTTAATAGTGGCCCTACGGGGGGAAGCTCTTAACATCTTACAAACGATTCCCGATCACCAGCAGAATGATTACGGTCTCTTAATATCGAAGCTTGAGATGAGATATGGAGACGCTCACCTTCAACAGGTTTACCACGCACAAGTTAAGAACCGCTCGCAAAAGACAAGTGAAAGTCTGCAAGAATTCGAAGCTGACATCGCAAGATTAGTTAGATTGGCGTACCCAACGGCACCAGATAGTTTCCTCGAACAACTGGCTGTTCAAACATTTGTAGATGGCATCGAAGACAGTGAAATACAGCAAGCGCTAAGACTAGCAAGGCCAAAAATTCTGGATGACGCACTGGCTCATGCGCTTGAATTTGAAGCAGCTAAGCAGACATCACACAGGATGGGTCACAAAGTTCGGTCTGCCTTAGAGGAACCTGGTCAAGCTCAGAATAGCATAGATGAAATAGTCAACCGTGTGGCAGAAAGGCTGGAACTACAACGACCGCGGAGATGGCGTCTGCGATGCTGCACTCAACCAAAAAAACAACCGGTTGAGCAGCAGGAAAACTAAAGCAAGTCGACGTAAGGGGGCGAACGTCGACAGCACAACGTAGTGCCCCGGAGATTATCATCCGTGCTGCATCGTCGATGGGGAGTCTGGACAGCATTTATATCGATGGAAGAATTAATGGTAGGGGTCTCCGATTACTCGTGGATACAGGAGCGACAAAAACTATTGTGAGACCAGATTTGGTTGGTCGTGGAAAAGTGCTACCTGTATCGGTGTGTCTTCGAACGGCAAGTGGTGAGAAAATTTGTACTCACGGAGAGACTGCCGTTATGTTGACAATTGGGGACAAATTAATTAATCATCGAGTGCTGGTAGCTGAAATTACAGAAGAAGTGATCTTGGGAATGGATCTCATGAGAGAATATGGGTTTCATGTAAACATGAAAGAAAATGTGCTTCGGATAGATGATGATGAGATTCCATTTCAAGGTAGGAGTAACCAGACGATGCAAGTTCGAATGATTTGTGATATGAAAATACCCGAGAAGGCGGAAATGATAGTAATGGGACGCCCGGATGGTACGCTCCGGGAAGGACAAGTATGCATGATGGAAGCAACTGAATCGGGAATGGGTCAGGAGGGATTACTGATTGGAAGAACGCTGGTAAAGTTTCGAAATATGGTACCAGTAAGGGTGCTGAACATTAATCCGCATACGGTGACCCTGAAGAAAGACACGATTGTGGGAAGTTGCATTCCAGTAGGCCATATTAAACGTTGTGTGGACGACACGAAAGATAAACCAGCCAACGGTTGCTCACAGAAATTGCTGGATATGTTAATACCTTCGTGTCAAGGATTAAACGACGACCAACTGGGCAAGGTAAAAGAGCTGGTCGGACGATATCGAGGTGTGTTTGCACTGGATGATAGTGAGAAAGGAAGGACGAATGTTGTGCAACACAAGATCAATACTGGAGATGCGCAACCGATAAGACAACACCCAGGCGGCTTCCTTTGGCAAAACGTAAGGAAGCTGAACAAATTATCACCGATATGGAAGAACAGGGAGTGATTGAACCTCGAATAGTCCATGGGCATCCCCGGTAGTGCTTGTCAAGAAAAAGGACGGGTCGACAAGGTTTTGTGTAGACTACCGGCGACTTAATAACGTGACAAAGAAAGACAGCTATCCTTTGCCCAGAATTGATGACACCTTAGATACTCTATCCGGATCTAAATGGTTTTCGACCTTGGACTTGAAAAGCGGATACTGGCAGGTAGGCTTGGAGCCAAACGACAAAGAGAAGACTGCGTTTACAATTGGAACTGGATTATGGCAGTTCAAGGTCATGCCATTTGGATTATGCAATGCCCTGCTACTTTTGAACGATTGATGGAGTCGATACTGCGTGGACTGTCTTGGAAGACTTGTCTGGTGTACCTAGACGACGTGATAGTGTTAGGCCGGTCTTTTGAAGAACACCTTAAGAACCTAGAGGAGATATTCCAAAGATTACGGGGGGCAAACCTTACATTGAGCCCCAAGAAGTGTCACCTGTTTGGAAAAGAGGTGAAATATCTAGGACATGTCGTTTCGGAGACCGGAATAAGAGCTGACCCTGACAAAATAAAAACGGTACAAGAATGGCCTATACCAGCAGATTTACACCAACTACGCAGTTTTCTAGATTGTGCACATATTACCGACGGTTTATACTTGGGTTTGCGAACATTGCCAAACCGTTAACGAAATTAACCGAAGATGGACAAGAATATGATTGGAATGACGACTGCCACAGTGCATTTGAACAGCTGAAACGGCTGCTAGTTACAGCACCAATTTTGAGTTATCCACGGATGGAGGGAAATTTGTGTTGGATACCGATGCCAGTAACACAGCTATAGGAGGCGTTCTTTCTCAAGTGCAGGACGGACAAGAAAAAGTTATTGGGTATTTCAGCAAGGTCTTGTCGCGGCCAGAAAGGAACTATTGTGTGACAAGAAGGAGCTGTTGGCCGTCGTCAAATCCGTAGAGCACTTTTATAAGTACTTATACGGCCGTAAATTCCTGTTGAGAACAGACCATGCTGCACTAAAATGGTTATTGCAGTTTCGAAATCCTGAAGGGCAAGTGGCAAGGTGGATAGAGCGGCTGCAGGAATATGACTTTGACACAGAACATCGTGTAGGAACTAGCCATCGGAATGCAGACGCTCTATCAAGGAGACCTTGTCCGGTGGACTGCAATCATTGCTCCAAGATGGAAGAGAAAATAAGTGTCATCCATAGAATGACGGTAACCGATGATACTTGGCAACCCGAAAGAATGCGAGAAGACCAGGAGAATGACGCCGAATTGGGACGTATTATTGAGTGGAAAAATAGAGGACAACGACCAGCTTGGGAAGAAATTAGTATTTTAAGTAGGAGCCTGAAGGCATACTGGGCACAGTGGGACTCCTTGATGATGGAAAATAGAATCTTGAAACGACGCCTGGAATTTGAAGATGGCACTGAGAGACTTCAAGTGATAGTGCTGAGAAGCAGAGTGCCGGAAGTGTTGCAGCACTTGCACGACGGTATTTCCGGAGGGCACTTTGGCGTGAAAAGAACTCTCGAAAGAGTGAGAGAAAGGTTCTATTGGGTGAACTCCAAAGAAGATGTGAAGGAGTGGTGCCGGAAATGTGAATTGTGTGCTTCTGCAAATGGCCCGGTCTCAAAACGGAAAGCCCCAATGAGACAGTATAACGTGGGGAATCCTTTTGAGAGGGTAGCCATTGATATAGCTGGTCCGTTTCCTGAATCAGAGAATGGAAATAAATACATCTTGGTTGCAATGGATTATTTTACCAAATGGCCGGAGGCATATGCTATACCTAACCAAGAAGCCGAGACGGTTGCAGATGTACTAGTGAAGGAGTTGTTTTGTCGCTTTGGAGTTCCGTTGGAATTACATTCCGATCAAGGTCGGAACTTCGAATCAGCATTGTTTCAAAATGTCTGCAAGCATCTTGGAATCAGGAAGACTAGAACCACACCACTTCATCCCCAATCGGATGGAATGGTTGAAAGAATGAACAGGACGTTAGGAAGTACCTGGCCAAAGTTGTCTCTGAACATCAACGAGACTGGGACCAATATCTACATTTGTTCCTATTGGCGTACCGATCTTCGGTACATGACAGCACAGGGTACTCGCCCGCTTGCGTAATGCTAGGACGTGAATTGCGGCTACCATGTGATCTTCAGTTTGGATTTAAACCTGGAGAAGAGATCGCAGGTGAAGATTACGTTAGTAAGCTTCGTGAAAGATCAAATAGTATTCACGAAAACGTCCGAAAGAATATACAGGCAGCAAGCGATCGAATGAAATCACAATATGACACGAGAGCACAAGAAGGTGGTTATCAACCTGGAGATTTAGTGTGGTTGTACAATCCACAAAGAAAACGTGGATTGTCGCCAAAACTACAAAGACAATGGGAAGGGCCGTACGAAGTGTTAAAAGGATTAATGATGTAGTGTACCGGATCAGAAGATCCCTCGTGGTAAACCGAAAGTGGTACACTTTGACCGTTTAACACCCTACACTGGCAACAACCAGGAAGACTCAAATAATGATAATGGTGTTCGGCAAGTTATTAATCATGAGCCAAATGCAGATTTTGAGAGCTTTATGGCGGCGTATGGTGGTTCCGCTAAAGCGAGATTTGGCGTTGTTGTTGAAAACAGCAAGATCTGTTTAGAGCACCAGAAGAGTATTCCTTGCACATTGCGTAGCTCAAGATTTGGCAATGTCAAGGGAATAGCTGTTGTTTTCAAGAAAAGTTTGGATGTGTGGATGAATTAGTACAACAGCAGCCAACTGTAGGAAAATCTTTGGTCCTTCAAGATAAAAATCGTTATGTTTACTATCTGGTCACCAAAAATTCTTCATGGCAGAGACCTAGTTATGGACATCTATGGGAGGCTTTGCTAAATCTTAAGGCGCAGATGATGGAAAATGGAGTAACGAGACTAGCGGTGCCCAAGCTGGGCTGTGGACTGGATCGCTTAGACTGGAGGATAGTCCGAAATATGCTAGAAGTAGTTTTCCAGGAACCAACGTCCAGGTTCTTGTTTGTTGTTATCAACCGGTTGCCTACCAAGACCAGGAAAAGAGTGTTGACTGTTACTTCCAACGACGCGGTGGATGCACCAGAGGAGATAGCTGCCGATACCGTCACCAGTCATCGAATTGGCGTCAAGATGGATTTACAGTTACGAGACGTAACGGTTTTAAAGAGGGGGCAGTGTTGCGATCCACTATTAGGCAACCCGTCAAACATACAAACGCCCGGGGCACAGCGTATTCTTCAGCATTCGAGAATCCTTCTACAAAGTTCTAGATAATGAGTCATATCTTAATGCAGGGTATATATAAGGCCGCTTATGAATGTAAGAGTCAGTCTATTCTTGAATGTCTAATATAAATTATATCGTTGTAAAGTAAACGTAGTTGAGTTTTTAGAATATATACATAAATGATATGCTGTGTCTAACGTGCATGCAGCTTGCAGTATACATAAATAAATAGAAGTGTATAAACAAATAGTTGTGTTAGTGTGGTTATTGGACCTAGGGTAAAGAAGTTAGTTTAAGAAGATATTAGTGCTTGTAAATTCATTAGTGTAATAGTGCTTCATTGTTAAGTGGACTGAAAACATCTATGAATAAGGCATATACTGTTAATTAGACTTGTCAACAGTGAGCAATAAAGACCATTATTATTACTTGTTTTAAATTAAAGAAACGCGGTAGGAGTAGCGCGTTACAATATATATATATATATATATATATATATATATATATATATATATTGCTGTGAATCCTACAAAAGCCTCACCAGAGTAAAAAAAGATATTCAAACCTCTCGAATTTGGCACCTAGATTTGCTGTGATTCTCGCCCTGTTGAATCGCTTCTGATAGTCGCCTTTTTACTCTTTCTGCCTCGGCTGCTCACCTAGTTAAAACTTTCATCCTCATTCATAAAAAAAACAAACACATTCCTACCACAAACATCAACGTTAACTCTATTTACATCAATATTCATAATACATTAAAATTTCAAAATTAAATTTCAGCATAAATTTCAGTATAATAAAATTTCAAGTTTAAATTTGTCATCAGTGTTAATTTGCATCCAGAATTAAAGTCCTGGTAGGATGCCTCCTAATTAATTTAACAATATTTGCAGACCTGAGTCTGAGTACAAAGGGAGCATCTCCCACCCCTTTACGTTAATCAAACAGGTTAGTCTAATTGAGCTCAAAGACAGACCCAAATTTTCATCATAATCAAGAACTTAAACTGCTAAATACTCCTTTCTACTTAAACAAGAAAATTTCACCTTAAAATTAAAAATTTGTTGTTGGTACAAATTCACTACTGTCCTTTTTTTTTATGAAACAAATTATAAAGTTATTCAACACACACCAAAAACATCAAAGTTCGAACAAAATTGTATAATTTACCTGAAGGTTACTGCACTCGTGGCTTCAATGTACATCGTCCTTGCTAATTTTACCATTCCAACTGGGTTATGTTTCTGTCCTCAGATTCCTGGTCGTCTTTTAAACTTTTCTACACCACCATTCATCTAAAGTTGTTTTAGAGCTTCTCCGGAACTCATCTAAGTATATCCAAAATCTTGTTTTGTGGATCCAATCACGATTACGAATAACATTTGACTATTAACACCCCCGAAAAATAGCAAAGAAATTCATACTTCTTTCACGCTATACCCCAAAACTGCCTACTTTTGTTTATTCATTTATCATGTACTAATTTCGATAATTGGTACAGTAATACTCGCAACTATAACTAGACTTTATTACCTTGTATCTTCTTTTCTAAGTGCACTAATGCATAACAACTTGTATCGTAGCACGTCAAGAGCAAACTGTGTTAAAGTATTCAATAATCACCAAAATATAAAAGCAAACTGTTTAAAGTATTGAATCAAATCGAAAATCTAAGAGAGCGAAACTGTTTAAAGTCCGGGTTTATATAATAGCCCGCCCGTATGTCGGTTTTGTCCCGCAAACGGACAATTTCCAGAATTTCTCATACTATGTTCCCTTTCGACAGTCGGGCACAGCGATTCTTATTAAATTTGCACTCGCGCCAGTTAAATCTCAGAAATTTTCCACACGGCACGCAACGTCTGAGAACAACTAATTAAATTTTATACAGAAATGTTATTTTTACACCTCTCATGTTTGCCTCTTATTTTCAACCAATCGCAACCCAGTGACGTTGCTCAAATCACGCCTTTAATTATCTGTGTCTCTGTCTTGCGCATATTATCCGTCTCTATCTACCCTGTTCTGAGTGGTACAAATCGATATTCTTTATTATCGGTTATTTCTATCCACGTGGACTGTTAAATAACCCACTTTATTAGCCTTTCCCGTGATTATTAAGCGACGGTTTCTCCAACATTCTCTGTAACCATTTGTTATCTACAAAATTTAAGCAGAACGTGACTTTTAAAAATACGCAGGTGTTCAATCGTAATACTTCTAAATAACACTTCTACGATTTGGGATATTCCACTTATTTTAAGCTTCCTATTAGCGATTTGTTTATCAACTTTGGACTTTCCACAGGCTTTTATGCTTATTATACTTTAATAATCGTTCAATTAACTCCAATTACAATAATAATGAATGGCATTGACTTCTACTCTTTAATTTTTAGTGAATCCTAATTAAATATTAATTATTATTTGTACATTTTGTTTAATACCGGTTACTTTTGAGCATTTTAATTCTGCTTCTTTTATAGAAAGCGTTTAGTAAATAATTTAAATCCCTTATTTTTAATGAAACGAATGAATTTTTATGCTTCACGGTTTTAATAACGCGTACCTTTTCCCAACGCTTCCTTCTACACGGTGATTAAAATTATTTAATGTGATTAATTAATTTTCTACCCTGGTCTAAATTTGAGTAATATATATATATATATATATATATATATATATATATATATATAATTATTGGATTCCATGACGAGAGGTCATGGAAACCCATATCTTATAAATTAAACCCATCCAAATGAAAGAAGACGGGAAAGGTTGAAATTTCCAAATATTTAATTACTCCAACCAGTATAAAATAAGCGTAGTGCATTATTACAAAGCCGTTAAAGTCGTTCGCATAAGAGCAATATCAATTTATTGCCCCATATTAATTAAAATACTAACTTTATTATCTTGACAAAGAAAGCAATTAAAGCTTTAATTAGTTATGTAGTTATACTGAAATCCTTGCTTTTATGCAAATTGCAAGCGTGAATTATTTATGTAATTATTATTTTTTGTTTAGAAATATGCGTTAGAACACGTTTTATTGCCTAAAACTAATCTTTTTTACAATTATTAAGATGCTAATCTTTTTGCATTTGCAAACCCCGTACAGAAAGCGCGGGCTTTAATTATTTTCTTGGGTGTGTATAACATAAATTCATTTTTAAATAAAAAGTTTTTGCAAGCTTCGATAAGAATTGCTTATTATCTTTCCGTGTCACTATAACAAAAAGGGAAACAGCAGAACAGCTCCGCGCATTAGATAAAGATTGACGATGCTTTTAAGATTTTTGTAAATTACACAAACTGACACTAATTGATCGTTAAATGCCGACGTTCTTTTAAATTTCTACCCCAGCGGTGAACAATTCTTCCAAACGGAACAGGAGAATTTTTAAATTGAGATAATTTTGTATATAAACAACAGCAATCGACATCATTCATTCAAGTTCCATTTATTAAATCGCGTCATCAAGCAGTATATAAAAATTTAAGAGTTATTCATAAATTCCAGTTTTGCTAAGTACCATGTATGAATTGAGAATGGATTTGGTTGCTAAACCAAGCGATACGTAACGTTCGCATTTGATTATAAAGGCAAATAGCATGCCAAACTGTATGCAGCTTATATGTTTAAATAGTTTCAAGCGAGCAAGTTTCAAATATTATTTGTTTTATAAAGATTGAACGTTCTTTAATACAAAAGTTATTCTTTATTTAATAACTTGAAAAATAGAAGATGCACTTTAAAAATCTAATATTCTAAATGGAAATTTAAAAGAATATGAACAAACTGGTAAACTGGAATTTAACGTCAATATGGAATGGAATCAGGAGGCATTTAATCGTTAATTACGAGTTCGATAAGCGTTATTTTACCATCGCAAGAATAAGACTTTGATTCTTTGTTGGTTAATTGATCAAAATAATTGTATAATTTGTAATTTAGATTTAGAATAAGTTCCCATTTTATTATTTGTGAAGGGAATAATTTACTGCAAATTATGAGGTCGAAGTTCGAGGTATTGTTACTTTTACTAAATAGACTAGCTGCCAAGGATTTTTGGCCAAACACCCTTAAAAGCGTGGGAATAAAGGATGGGTAAATTATCCGCTTATTTGTGTATCTGTGAGTAAATATTAGGTAAGAATTTTGATTATTTTCTATATAAACTGAAACTTTGAATTGTTTTCTAAACTGTTTTGTATGAAAGAAAAATGTTTTTAAATGTATAGATGCTTCCTGGAGATTGCTGTGTTTTACTTCAATTTGTAAATTCCATAACTTACGTTACGCTATCCCTCTTAATCGGGTTCTAATAGAAAGAAAGCTTTCCCATTGGTCGAGGGATGTGGTGTTCTTGATTGAGTTTTTCGGTGTTTGTTTATAAATATAAGTGTGTATGTTGCGCGCGCCTCTATATAGGACAGGATTTCGTGAGGATAGGATGGTAACACTGCTTTGGATGGGTATTCGCTTATTCGAAGCCCCGTCCCACATTATCATTTTGTGATCTGAGTAGAGATGTCTGCCGCGATTCTCCATCCTGACATTCTCCCCAATAACCCTTTAAAGATCATACTTATGTCAAATACCTCCTGTCGGATTTTACTGAAAAGCGTTGGCTCTGTCTCCCTATTTATTATTTCTAGGTCTTTAGTTGTCAGAAGGGTTTCCCACATAGTGTGGTGAACGTTGTAGTCGCATCCTGTTACTATTGTCAGACCTCTTTCCTTTGTATGTGTATTTAGTCTATGAAAGTCCTCCGTGGGAGGCATGCTCCTATCATCACCAAAGAGATAAACGCTACTCATAACTAAGGGTTGTTTAACTCCACTTACTTTGTACTTCAAATTCCCGGTGGACGCCAGGGTATCCTCTACGTTGTTTGATAAAAGATTGTTACGTTCATTTTCCTAAATCATTAGTTAGTTATATACAATAATTTTTATCTTAAATTCCTTGGCGTTAAACAAGAAAATTTATTCCGTAAATGAAAACTAACCCTTTCGTGTTTTAAAAATTGTATTGTAATTAATAATAAATATCCTTTTTAAGAATTTCGTCCCGTGGAATTTACGCCTTAATTAGATAGGCGACTTTCCAAGTATTTTAATAATTAAATGCTAGTGTGTTTTCCCTTTTTAAAGAATTCGGCGAATTAATTTTAATAAAATTAGGGTTTTCCTGGTTTATTTCCTTGCTTTGGTGCTTTAACAAATGTAACAATTCATTTGCTGTTCGAATAGCCACAAGAAAGCACGTTCTATTTGGCTTCGTTTGTTATCTTTATGTGAATTTCCGGCATGCATTATTTAGCGTGGTGAGTATATGGAGTTTATATAAAACAATACGTTTCGGCTTCCTTAAATTAATTTATTGTTCGTAACTATTCTAGCTTCCTGCGGGGGACACGTTAATCCCTTGAGCTGCGCTTCTTTTGGAGGACTGCGAAGTCAAATGTGCTCCGCTTGGACGTAAGCTTGCCTGTTCGCTGACGCAGACCAGCAACTGGTTCCACCCTGATGCCAGTAACTCGCGGGTGAGTTCTGTTTTTGCTTTTCTTGGTAAGCGCTTTTGATTTCGGAACCAGAACGCCTGGGGTTTTACCGTTCATAGATGGCCTTCCTAAATTTAATTCTTTACAAAGATTACTGAACTATTTTGGTACTTACTGCTTTCTTTTTTTTGGATGAATGCTTTACTATTTGTTTTAAATAACTAAAAAAACTTACAACTTATTAAAAAAAAATTGTTTAAAGATTTGCTGGCACAATTGAAAATGTTGCCATTATGCTTGTAAATTTAGTTTAAGTGTATATTTACGATATTCTAGAGCTGTGGTTTTTAGGGTTGCGTTTGGTTCTTTCTTTTCTTACTAAATACTATCAGGGGGTTATTACCTAAAAATTACAGCTCGCCATTTTTATGGGTAATATTTTTTGGATGTTTAATGGATGTTCATAATGTAATATGTAAATTGGGGACATTGACTTTTTTTTTGAGGTTGGGTTTTGGGAATACTGTGTTTTGTATATATGTTTTGTGTAATTATAAGTTCTTTCTTTTCCGTTGTACGTTTTGTTCTGAGTGTGAATGAGTGAGTGTTTATATATAAATTTTTTTTTCTTTATTTCAGGTTTCTTTTTTTTATTTAGCTATAGGTATAAGACCCCGCCCACTCGCCGCCTGAGCCCGGACTTACTTTCTTTCTCTTCCTTTTTTTTCTTTTTTTTTTGTTACGACAATGTACGTAGCAAGATTGAACGTTTAGGTTTTCTATTCTGTATCTAAAAATGTACGTATTTTTTGTGAAACGCTTTTTTGGCGCGTAATAAGATTAAACGTCAGAGTACGTTGGCACGTTTCTATTTCAAAACGTGCTCTAATGTACATACTTCTTTTTGAACGTCTTAAAATGGCATATCGAAGATTGTACTGGTTTTTATGAACAGTCAAGAGCATACGAATCGCTGAGTTGTTAGGTTTGTCGACCAGGAATTTCCAAAAATCAACGCCTCGTGTTTTTACTGCCTAATTTAGACACTAAAATAAATTGTTCGAGTTGATTGCATGCCTCAACCTGATCCGCAATGACTTGCAAATCATCGAAGAGAAATTTACAATCCTACAAATTAAACAACGCGTTACCACATAAAATAAACGAGAACAACACATTGTAAGACAAGGAAAAGTCGTAAAAACCCCAAGTATTTACAATTATTTAAACCATAACCACTTCAAGGATATCGGTCTACAAAGTATAATCAAGTTACGGCGAAGTAGTTCCACATCCGTCTCAAACCAGTGATGCAAACCTTAATTTTACGTGCAGATTCTCCATAATTTAAACATACACCACGACGTATTATTTTCTTGTTAGATACGCAATTACCACAACACTTTCGCAAATGTAGGTGATTACGTCTTATACAAAGAAACACATGGATAAAGAGAGTAGGTCAGATACAACTAACTGATCGTATATTACGTCCTTTGCAACACTTGACACATAATTGCGTTTTCTTTCATCTTACATCTGCGCTAAGGTCACAGGTGTTATACAATAACCACGGCTTGCACAAGACGCATTAGATACGGCGAGTGAAAGTTGGTAATTTTACGTCGCCTAGGAATGTAATTATCGCTCAGACGTTTAGTTGAAATTGAAACAAACCACGAGTACGATTGGTTCTTTCGCGTGCCTTTACGTAATAAATTATCATCTAAAAATTATTGAAACCCCCACTTTCAGTGGTAAAATTATAAGCAAGTGCACGAAGTGGTTATTCTGTGATAGGACTTGCTGTAAGTGGTAGCAATTTGAAGAGTATGAGCTTGTATTGAAAGTGAATGGTTAGGTTCCTTTTGTGTTACGTTGTGCATTTATTTGGATTAAGTGATCTTATTAGTTGCTGTAAGTATTAAAAAATTTTAAGAAAGTATGATTTTAGAAACTTAAATTAATTTTGTGTACATATTTATTTGATTAAGCTAATTTATACGTAGTCTGAGGTCAACTTTCACTTTTAAACGTGTTTATTGGTTGTTAATCTGCATGCTACTAATTAGTCTATAGGTTTCTGTTATTACCTAATCGACGTCTGAAACAAGTTGAATTTATGGAATTCTTCTTTAATGATAAATAGTTTGCCCTACGTTTTCATACTTGGCAATGGCGGAACGCACCTTAATAGCTTTTATAAAGCCCTTCGAGTAGTTCGATTTTGTTTCTCTAGGAGCGAATACGGCATAGAGCTACACAAAAAATTCTAATTGTTTTTGTAGCTCTCTATGATTTGCAACCTAACCTCATTTAAATAACACTTAAGCAATTTGATTACAGCCCTCTGGATATAGGTGAGCCACTTTTTACAATAGAGCGCAAGCGCAGATGTAGTAGTCTTTACTCTACCGTGCGCTATGAAACAGTTTTGAAGGGATCTACTAGATGATATTCCATTGCACGCATCTGAGAACCCTGAAGCTTAATTTTGAAAGGCTTAGGGTCTGAAAATAGCTACAGTATCACAACCAACTTATTATCTGACAGAGTCGAAAATATGGTGGTTCTCCTATATCAGGCGGCTCCGTGGCGTAGTAGTATGTGTGTGACTACTACGCCCAAGGTCCCGGGTTCGAATCTCGACACGGTCCGCTTGAAAAATGTTAGGCGAGCATTTTTCACAAAACTTACGCCCTCGTTCGGATGAGAGGTAAAATGGAGGTCCCGTGTGTGAGTGTTGTTATGCACGTTAAAGATCCCTACCTTGCTTGGAACAGCAAGGGTTCGGCAAAATTCCAAATTCTCCAGGGAAAAAAATCGCTTCCTGGCCAATGTAGTACCTTTGGGTGGAGCATTGGAAAATCACATGAAGGTTCTCCTATATCACAGGGTAATTTTGGATTAGTTCTTGTAAACTTTGAGAACTAATCCCATTCCCATATGGGCCACATTTCGTAACTCCAGGATCTTCAACTCGTCCTTTTTGCGTTCAGGTGTCAACTTCGCTTGTAGGTATCCGTCACTAGCTATGGAACAGAAGTGGTTCTATTAATCCCGAGAATATGATGGTGGGTATTTCTCTATTATCTCCTGTCAACTTTGATAATTAATCCCAACCTCCTACGGGTCACCTTCTTTAGCTGCAGGATACTCGACTCGTCCTTTTTACGTTGAAGGATCAACTTAGTTGGTAGGTTTTCCCTAACTAGCTCTAGAACAGCAGTTGTTCCAACAGTCCCGAAAATTTGATGGTTCTCTTTTACCAGTAGGTATTCCTCGATTATTTTGTATAAACTTTGAACATTAATCCCAACCCCCTATGGGCCACATTTCCAAGTTTCAGGATCCTGAACTCGTCCTTTTTGCGTTCAGGTGTCAACTTCGCTGGTAGGTTTCCATCACTAGCTCTAGAACAGAAGTGGTTCTAACAGTCCCGAGAATATGTTGGTGGGTATTTCTCTATTGTCTCCTGTGAACTTTGAAAACTAATCCCAACCTACTACGGGTCACCTATTCTTAGCTGCAGAATACTCAACTCGTACTTTTTACGTTGAAGTAATAACTTCGCTGGTAGGTTTTCCATAACTAGCTCTAGAACAACAGTGGTTCCAATAGTCCCGAGAATTTGATGGTTCCCCTTTATCAGTGGGTATTCCTCGATTATTTCCTGTAAACTTTGAAAATTAATCCCCAC